>APFE030376662.1:54715-103556 GCA_000404065.3 Pinus taeda | reverse complement strand
GTGGTTCATCATCAGGACAAGTTGAAGAAACAGATCTAGCTGAGCATGTTAAATAGTCTGAGCAGAGACTCCAATGGCTAAATAGCCGTTGCAGTCTCTGCTCAGACTATTTAACATGCTCAGCTAGATCTGTTTCTTCAACTTGTCGTGACGATGAACCACACTTGTTGGTTCCGCTCAAACTATTTAACATGCTCAGCTACATCTGTTTCTTCAACTTGCCCTGACAATGAACCACACTTGTTGGTTCACGCGTCGACAAAGGTCTCTCTATATGTGATTTATGCCGAAGCTCTACTTATAACTATTATGGATCACAGAAGCCTCAATTCAAAAAATATTTACTTTTACTTTTGCATTTATAAATAAAATATTTCTATACCTATGTTAAATAATATAAATTTAGATGAAATTTATTAAAGATAAGAGAATTAAAATTTTTTAAAAAAAAAAAATTAACCTCTATCTTGTATGAATTTCAATACTAAACGTTAAAAAACTCTTGAATATTCATATTAGGTAAATATTCAATTATAAATTACATTAAAAAAAAGGAAATATATATATATATATTAGGATAGTATGTGTTTAAATTGTCACTTTATTAAATATTTCAATCAAAAGGAAAAAGTGATTAAAGGTAAAATAATTTAGTTACTTCTTGTAATTCATTCAATTTTTAATATAAAATATTGATAATATTAAATTATTCAAAAATACAATTTAACCAATGAAACATTACACAGTTTATATAGAGTCACTATAGATCCATCTAAATCACAGACTTATCAATCACTAAAAGATATTAAATCTCTTTACATGTAATTATTTTTCCAAATTTTGCAATCTAAAAAAGAGCCTACATATAATGAGATTTGATCTCTCTCAACTCTCAGTGGATCCGTGGTTAAAATTAATCTAATTAGTACTAAAATATATCAAATACCTCTTCTTAATTTTAATATAACTTCTATAATTTTATATATTAACTTTTATATTTATAACATTACATCTTTTTATTTTTTTTAATAATTTTTACCCTTCTAAAATTTTCTTTTTCACTTTTAGTAATTTTTATCATTATAAAATTTTCTTTTCTCTTCGAATATATAGTTTTTTGAAAGTAATTTTTATAATCATAAAATATCATTTTCCTTCAACTTTCTTGTTTATGGATAAAATATGGCATTTACTTTTTTAGTATTTTGTTAAACTATATTTCTTTTATAAGCAGAAAGTGTGAGCATCTAACAATGCATGTGCAGAGCCTGACAACTTATTATATAATTCACATGCACGCCATGTGTATTGGCGTGAAGAAGTAAGGGTTACCACAAATCCATGGAGAGTACAGTGGGTAGTTGTCACCCTCAACTGGACACCAAGAAAACGCTATCTTCACGTTCACCTGTATTATTATCACAGAGCCCGGCCAGACAAAAGCCGGGTATTTGCGCAGATATCCATTCAACTACTTTTGCTGTGTTGCTTTTTGTGCAAGGTCCCACATTGACCAGGACACTTTCTTCATTCTCAACCATATTTTTTCATTGATTTGTGAGATTGTCCCACATGTCTTTTCTTGGGTGAGCAAGGACAGAATCGTGATATCTACGGTATTACTATTTTTCGTGCAATTCTGAAAATATCTCAATTGTGAGGTGCAAAATATGTTTGGAGTCTGGACAGCGATAAGCTCTGCTGCCATTTCATATCTGCTTGACTTGTACCCTATCGGTACATGTTTACCGGCAGAAATTAAAATAATAATATTTACTGTAGAAATTATATTATAATAATAATAATAATAATAATAATAATAAAATTATTGTAATAGATGATGAATAAACTAATCATGATAATTATATATATAGATAGAACTTTTGACTGCCCCTATGGGGTGATTAATTGAGTGAACACTTGGCTTCCCCTCTTCTACGTAGTCATTATGTGTGTGTTGCAATTACTCTACTCACGTGATGATTGTAATATCCTCATTAATGTAAATATTTATTTTAATTTTACTGCAACCAAACAAACTATTATTATTTGTTTGAATTATAAACTATTTTGGAATTCAGTTATTGAAGAATAACATTTTTCAGTTATGGTAAATATTATTCTTTTACTATGTAATTAGTTATGGAAACAATTATCTGTTCCAAAACTAAATCATAGAGTATTTTTACAAAAAATGATCAAGAGGATGGAGATCTGAGATCAAGCAAGGGAGAGTTGTGCTGAAAGGTCAAATAGTCTTGAATGGCTATGTCTAGTTAAGACTAGATAGCGGGTAAGAGACAGAGAACTCCTACAGTAAGGAGTAGCACTGAGGGGAAGATTTACCAGAGTAGGGGAAGATTTACCAGAGTAGGTAATCTCACAGCACGGAGGAAATCAAGTGCTAACCTTATATCATTTGATTCTGGAAGTACATAGTTATTATATAAATTGTGCACTGTATCTAAGAATTGTAGCTAGGGGAATGGCTAAAACTATTAAAGATATAATGGTCCTTTAACGTGCATAGAGTATATGAATGTCTTGAATGTCTTTTACTTCTGAAATATGTCATTAGAGTTCTTTATGATATGTCACTAGAATTCTTTATAATGGACTAAAGCAATTTCCTTTAAAAAGGATAACAGAGGTTCTCAAAAAAACCTTACTACATTTCTATGAAGAAAAACCTTACTACAGTTCTAGGAAGACAGTGTAATACAAATATCAGAAGATTTTAGGAGTAAACTAGAAGACAAGTAAAAAGGTATTCTTTGTATTTCCAGAAATATTACATTAAATAAGAGGATAGATATTTTGTGTAAAAAAAAGAATAGGAAATATCACAGTAACCACAAAGATAGTCTCCCCCATATTTTCTCCAATTTAGGATCAACTATCAAATTCATCTATTGAACAAAAGAATGGTAAACATTATGAAATAGTCAAGCATTCATTGTTAACAATAGACATTAAATTGTTCCAGCAATTCTTCTCCATGAAAATATGCATATATATGAACTCTTTGAATACAACAGACATACAACTAATTCTGAATAGTTACTACATAAGAACAAGAAAATTCTATAAGCTAATAAACTTAATTATGTATGGCAGAGGTAAAGACCTCCGAGAGTTTCATTGTAATATAAAAACTAGAGTTTCATTGTAATATAAAAACGTTACAGGCATCGTTATAGTAGTATCACAAACCTTAATAGAGGGCATTTAAGCTATCTATTTCACAAGAGAAAATACTAAGAATTTACCATTCATAGAGCTAAAAACTATGTAAAAATTCTTATACAATTTGAGCCACAATACTTCCAAATAGAGTATGGTATAAACCCCAGAAAAATCGAGGAAGGGCGACCCTCGTCCTTTTAAAGAAAGACCTCTGTGTTCATTAAAATACTCAGGAAAGAAGTTAAAGATAATGTTGAAACATAATACAAAAACCCTTATCAGATTTAAAGGCGAGTCTTAAGTGTTCCATTATCACGAATGGCGACCCAAGAGCTAATACAATTCAAATAGAAAACTCCAAGCTCAGCCAAAGCTGTAGACCACTTCGCCTTACCAAAAGGTGCCATATTAACCTCTGGAACCAAACAAATAAGCTATCAGAGGAGCTATGACCCTCGTGGTCTCAAAGTGATACTTAACATATTTCCTTAATCGTCTTAATAGCTAGAAGGTCCATTCCTACAAACAAAACCCCATTCTGAACAGAAATAGAAAGATTAGAATTACCCGGAACTAGTTGAGGATGATGAAACCTTGAGGAGGGTTTGCCTCAATTCTAGGACAAATCTTCCGACCCAAGGGCCCAACCTTCCATCACAACAAGAACGACGTTAGAGCATGCAAACAAAAATATCACAGAGTCAGGAATAAACATTTTTAACATCTGAAAAGAGTCACAATCACGTGGAAGGAGAATAATAAACCATACCTTTGTAGAAATAACTCAGGCCCAGCCTCTGCAGAACGTATTCTAAAATGATGGAGGGGTTTCAAATCGATCAGGGCATTCTGGGTAGCCAGGTAGCAAAGGAAAGAGTCCAAGGTAGCTGGATAGCAGACGAAGACCGCCATCGAAGGGTAGAGTAGAACCACAAGCTCCCAGAAAATTCGAAAGGCAATAATGACTAGAGGAAAGACCTCACTGGCAAGAAATGCAAGGACGAGAGTCCGAGAACCGTTCAATCCAGTGGACGGATGAGAGGCGTCGATGAAGATATCAGATCCTGAGAGTAAGGTAAGAATGAGACTCACGGAGTACTTCCATGAAGGAACCTGTATATAGTCATGTTCAAGCGTTGAATTCACTTGTGTTCCTTGGACGAGTTCCAAGGTAGTAGCTTCATATTATAAATGCAAGGCACATATAGTACCAAGGTTTAATTATATACATGATCATGAACTATGTAAAGTCAAAATCCACGTGCCTCTTAAATCTCGCTTTTCATATTAACCAATAACTCATTGTATGTAAGGTATACATTGTAATTGATTAAGGTCTCGATGTGACAATTATTATGGTTGTTAGTAGTGGTTGATTAATGGTTTATTTCAATTATATTTCATTAAATCCATTTACATATTATGCAGAAATTTAGTATGTAAATAAAAACAAAAAAATTGTTACGTATATATTGAAGATAGATAGGTAGATGTGTTACATATGGTATCAGAGCACTCAGGTTCCAAATTGAGGCCTCTAGAATAAGGAATAACAAAATTGTGTTGTGCACGTAGGAAACAACAGATAAATAATCAACATGAGGCGAGCTGAAAATCTACCACATGGTTCCATATTTGGAACAGGACCAACTTCATTTCAAGAGGGAAATCTTGAGGTTTGGGTGTAGCTAGGCGATGATACACAAAATCCCAATGCAAACTTCTGGACAACTATCCAAGAACTAAAAGGGGAAATTGCCCAACTCCGAGCAGATAATGAGAGATTGATGCAGGAACAAGAGAAGATCCTAAAAATTCTGTCAGATAGATAGAATCATCGGCCACTAGCCCCCAGTCCAGAGCACAGCTACATGACT
Source organism: Pinus taeda (assembly GCA_000404065.3). Lineage (NCBI taxonomy): Eukaryota > Viridiplantae > Streptophyta > Pinopsida > Pinales > Pinaceae > Pinus > Pinus taeda. The sequence goes on along the minus strand of APFE030376662.1, from coordinate 98,493 downwards.
AATGAACAAGAGTTCCGAACTGAAAATATGGAAACAAAAGGAGGAGAAAAAAACCAAGAAGAAGAATTAGGAAATGTGTCTGACCGCAAGATGTAGAAGAAATAGAAGATTGAACTCCAAGGGGAGTTTTGAAAAATCAAGCCTCCTCTCTTCAATGGGGAGCAAGAAGAGGCGACAAAAGCGTGGTTAATTAATATGAATAAGTATTTCCAGTTTTACGAATATGATTACAATTTGAAGGCTCACTTGACCATTTTCCAGCTTCAAGGGAAAGCTACATTATGGTGGGAGGAAGCAAAAACAGTCCATGGGGTCAATGAGCAAAACATAACCTGGGAGAAATTCCATAAATTCTTTAAGGAAAAATACTTGACTGAGAGGTTTTATGATGAAAAGGAAAAAGAGTTTCATGATCTCTGTCTGGGTCAAATGACCATGGATGAATTTTTAACAAAATTTACACCATTATTACGATATGTTCCTTATATTCGTGAGGAAAAAGCTAAAGTACAGTGGTTTGTCAACAGTCTTCCATTGTTCATGAGAGAACGGCTGGAGTTCGGCAATCCAAAAGCCATGGATGAAGTCATTTGGAAAGCACAAATTTGTTATCAGCAAAATAAACCAAAAGGAGATACAAGTAAAAGATGGGTAGACAAGAAGGGACATAAATTTATTCCCAGCCATAAGGGGAATAAGAGTACCAACAACAAGGGAGTATTTAAAGGTCAATTTAATCGGAATGGGAATAAGCCTAGATTTAAGGTACTAGGTGAAGCTAGGATAAATGAACCCACCAACAGAAATGAAACAGATTAATTAACAGATCACCTGTACAATGTTCGGGATGTGGAGGCCCACATTATGTCAAAAACTTTCCTCAATGTAGAGGAGCAGACCAGATCTCGCAAATTTAGGAGGCATCCACAGTGGGAGAAGTGGCAGGAAGCATCCCTAAGATTAATGCAGCTCTTGAGGATCATCAAGCAGAGTTTCAACCAACTATGGTTGAATTTGAAGGTATTATTTTTTACTAAACATGCTCTATTTTAATAGATCTTGGGGCTACTTTAAGCTACATTAGTCCCAGGTTAGTGGAACAGTGTAAACTACTAGCTGTTAAATTTAAAAACCCATTGTTGGTACAGCTAGCCACCGGGGCAAAAGGAAGAGTTCTGTCTAAAGTAAAAAACTGCCCCTTGAAATTAGATGGTCAACCTATCATAGCTGATTTAAATGTGTTACCCTTAGGATCATATGATATTATAATAGGTATGGACTAATTAGAAAAGCATTAGTCCTTAATAAATTGTAAACAAAAGCCACTGGCTACTAAGATGAGGTAGGAGAGAGGCAAGAGATACAAGGTGTTTAGAAACCTCTACAATTAAGGCCAATAATAGCCTCCCAATTAGCCAAATGCATTAGAAAGGGTTGTCAAATTTATGCCATACAGGTAGGGTATGCTAACTCTAAATATAAGTCTATAGCACTAGAGAACATACCTATGATACAAAGTTTTCTAGATGTGTTTCCTGAAGAAATACCAAGCCTACCCCCTAAAAGAGACATAGATTTTACTATTAAGCTAATTCCAGGAGTTGCTCAAGTGTCCCAGGCACCACACTGGATGAGTATACCCGAACTAACCAAATTAAAGATGCAACTCTAGGAGTTGCTGGATAAGAAGTATATTTGCCCCGGTGTGTCTCCTTGGGGAGCTCCGGTTTTATTTGTTAAAAAGAAAGACGGAACCCTGCAAATGTACATGGATTACCACTAGCTGAACAAGCTGACCATTAAAAACAAATATCCTCTTCCTCGGATAGATGAGCTCTTTAACTAGGTGAAAGGAGCAACCGTGTTCTCAAAGATTGATCTCCGCTCTGGGTATCATCAGATCAGAACAAAAGAAGATGATATTGCAAAACCTTCTTTTATGACGCGTTATAGACATTATGAGTTCGTGGTTTTACCTTTTGGATTAACTAACGCCCCACCAACATTCATGTGTCTCATGAACATCATCTTTCATCAGTTCCTAGATAAATTTGTATTAATCTTTATTGATGACATACTGATCTATTCTCAAAATGTGGAAGAACAAAAGGAACATCTTCATACAGTTTTGCAAGTCCTACAAGAACACCAGTTATACGCCAAGTACAGTAAAAGTGATTTCTTTAAGGAGAAAATCCAATACTTGGGAAATGTCATCACTAAAGATGGTATTGTCGTAGATCCGGAAAAAATAAGAACCATTATTGAATGGCCAATACCAAAGGACGTAGCCGACATAAGATCATTTATGGGTTTAGCAGGATACTATCAAAGATTTGTGGAGGGTTTCTCACGCGTAACCTATCCTATCACCTCTCTACAAAAGAAAGGAAAAACATTCCAATGAACCCCGGATTGTCAAAGGATCTTTTACCAGCTCAAGCATCTTCTTACCATAGCACCAATTTTGAGTATTGCTGACCCTAATAAAGAATATGTGGTTTGCACTGATGCCAGTAAGGAAGGAGTGGGTGGTGTATTAATGCAAGAAGGGACTTTGGTTGCCTACAAATCTAGGAAACTTAAGGAGTATGAGAAAAGGTACTCAGCCTACGATTTGGAGTTAATTGTGGTCATTCACGCCTTAAAAACGTGACGGCATTACCTGTTAGGTAAGAAATTCTTGTTAATTATTGACCACCATAGTCTGATAAACTATTTCAAGCAACCAACCTTAAATGCCAGACAAGTTAATTGGGTAGATTTCCTGAGTGAATTCAATTTTTAAATTAAACATTTAAAGGGAAAGGAAAACCAGGTGGCAAATGCTTTAAGCCGGAAGGTAAATTGTTTATACGAAATTTCTCTTAGTGAATCGCAAACTACCTTTTTTGGGAAAATTCAAGAATCATCCATACAGGATCCAATATATAGACATTTATGGCAGCAAGCAAAAATTATTAACAACCATGAACATCAAATGGGCTATGAAATAAATGCAGAAAATTTATTGACTTTTAAGAAAAGGATCTATTTGCCTAACCAACAACATCTTAAAAATCTCGTTCTTGATGAATACCATAAGATTCCTTATGTAGGCCATCCTGGGTACAAGAAAATGATTTCTGCCCTGTGGAAAGAATATTTCTGGCCTGGAATGAAGAAGGAAGTGGCAGAATATTTAGCCAAATGCCTGGAATGCCAGCAAGTGAAAGCTGAGCATCAACATCCAGCAAGGTTACTTCACCCTCTACCTATCCTAGAATGGAATTGGAAACCATATCTATAGATTTTATTACCAGGTTGCCTAAATTGAGGAAGCAAAATGACTCCATCATGGTGGTGGTGGAAAAATTAAGCAAATATGCTCATTTCATAGCTGTTCAATCAACTTATAGAGCAGTCCAAATTGCTAATATTTTTATGCATAACATTTTTAAACTGCACGGAATTCCTAAGATGATTATTTCTGACTGAGATGTAAAATTTACTTCAACCTTCTGGAAAGCCCTCTTTTAAGGATTGGGCACACAACTGCACTTCAGTACAGCTTACTATCCTCAAACGGACATACAAACTTAAAGGGTAAACCAAGTTGTTGAAGACATGCTGTGGTTGTATGTAATGCAATAGCCCACAAAATGGGAAGGTTATTTACATCTAGTGGAGTTTGCATATAACAACAGGTACCATGCATCCATTTAAATGAGCCCCTTTGAAGTTTTATATGGACGTAAGTGCAGAATGCCTTTAAGTTGGAGTGGACCAGAGGACTAAGTATTACTAGGGTTGGACATGTTAGAAGAAATGGAGGAAATGGTGAAAAATGTACAAATTAATTTAAGAGCTACTCAAGACGAAAAAAGAACTTTGCGATAAAAAAAGGAGTTTCCGCGAATTCCAGGTAGGAGATCATGTCTACATTCAAGTGCAAGCCAAGAAAAGCACCTTACAATGGGTTGGGGTGTGCTAAACTAGCACCCTGATATTGCATCTGTTTCAAATCTTGGCTCGAATAGGATTGGTGGCTTATCAACTTGCCTTACCCAGTCATATTCATGTACACAATGTCTTTCATGTCTCTCTACTTAATAAATATGTATATGACGCTAATCACATAATCCAATGGCGAGATATCCAGGTAAGGTATATATTATATATATATATATTATATATATATATATATATATATGAAGGTATACTTTACAGATTGTGTTAGATAACTAGTTAATGACTTAACTTTTTGTTGCAATGTTCAGGTTGAACCAGAAGGTGAGTTCTTGGTTGAACCTCTGGTTATACTAGATCGGAGAGAAGTAACGTTGCAGAAATGAGTTATCACCTAGGTTAAGGTGCAGTGTTAGAACTATAGGCCAGAAGAGGCCACCTAGGAAGATGAGCAGGTTATGAGAGAAAACTTTCCGAGTTTATCTGCAGAAAGAGAACATCGGGACGATGTTCCATTTTAGGGAGGGAAGATGTAATATCCTCCATTAATGTAAATATTTATTTTAATTTTACTGCAACCATGCAAACTATTACTATTTGTTTGAATTATAAACTATTTTGGAATTCAGTTATTGAAGGATAACATTTTTCAGTTATGGTAACTATTATTCTTTTAATAGGTAATTAGTTATGGAAACAATTATAAGTTCCAAAACTAAATCCTAGAGTATTTTCACAAAAAATGATCGAGAGGATGGGGATTGGAGATCAAGCAAGGGAGAGTTGTCCTGAAAGGTTAGGTAGTCTTGAATGGCTATGTCTAGTTAAGACTAGATAGGGAGAGTTGTCCTGAAAGGTTAGGTAGTCTTGAATGGCTATGTCTAGTTAAGACTAGATAATTGGTAAAACTTAAAGTCTCTAAGAGATAGAGAATTCCTACGGTAAGGAGTAGCACGAAGGGGAAGATTTACCAGAGTAGGTAATCTCACAGCAGGGAGGAAATCAAGTGCTAATATTATATCATTTGGTTCTGGACAACGTAACCTAGATAAGTACATAGTTATTATGTAAATTGTGCATTGTATCTAAGAATTGTAGTTAGGGAAATGGATAAAACTATTAAAGATATAATGGTTGTTTAATGTGCAGAAAGTATAGGAATTTCTTTTACTTCTGAAATATGTCATTAGATTTTCTTATAATATGTAATTAGAATTCTTTATAATGGACTAAAGCAATTTCCTTTAAAAAGGATAAAATAGATTCTTAGAAAAACCTTACTACATTTCTAGGAAGAAATTGTAATACAAATATCAGAAGATTTCAGAAGTAAATTAGAAGACAAGTAAATCTTGAGAAAGGACAAGATAGGTATTCTTTGTGTAAATAGAAATATTATGTTAAACAAGAGGATAGGTATTTTCTGTAAAAAGAAAAAGAATAGGAAATATCACTGTAACCAGAAAGATAGTTTCCCCCATATTTTCTCCAATTCAAGATCAACTATCAAATTCATCTATTGAACAAAAGAATGGTAAACATTATGAAATAGTCAAGCATTCATTGCTAACAATAGACATTAAACTATACCAACAATTCTTCTCCATGAAAATATTCATATATATGAACTCTGTGAATACAACAAACATACAACTAATTTTGAATAGTTATGACATAAGAACAATAAAATTCTATAAGCTAATAAACTTAATTATGTATGGAAGAGGTAGAGACCTCCAAGAGTTTCACTGTAATATAAAAAAGTTACACGCATCATTATAGTAATATTACAAACCTCAACAGAGGGCATTTACGCTGTCTATTTCATAAGATAACGCACTGAGAATTTACCATTCATAGAGCTAAAACTATATAAAAATTCTTATACAATTCGAGCCACAATACTTCCAAATAGGATATGGTATAAACCCTCAGAAGAATTGAGGAAGGACGACCCTCGTCCTTGTAAAAAAAGAACTCTATGTTCATTAAAATACTCAGGAAATAAGTCAAAGATAAAGCTGTAGCATAATACAAAAACCCTTATCAAATTAAAGGCCAGTCTTAAGCGTTCCATTATCAAGAATGGCGACCAAAGAGCTAATATAATTCAAATAGAAAACTCCACACTCATTCGAAGCTGTAGACCACCTCGCCTTACCAAAACGCGTCATATTAACTTTTGGAACCAAAAAAACAAGCTATCAAAGGAGCTATGACCCCCGTGGTCTCAGAGCAATACTTAACATATTTCCTTAACCGTCTTAATAGATGGAAGGTCCATTCCTACAAACAAAACCCCATTCTGAAAAAAAATAGAAAGATTTGAATTACTCAAAACTAGTTGAGGACGATGAAACTTGGAGGAGGGTTTGCCTCAATGCCAAGACGAATCTTTCGACCCAAGGGCCTAACCTTCCATCACAACAAGAACGGTGTTAGGGCATGCAAATGAAAATATCACAAAGTCAGGAATAAACTCTTTTAACATCTGAAAAGAGTCACAGTTACATGGAAGGAGAATAATAAACTATACTTCTGTAGAAATAACTCAGGCCTGGCCTCCATAGAATGCATTCCAAAACGATGGAGGGGTTTCAAATCCATCAGGGCATTTTGGGTAGCTAGATATCGGAGGAAAGAGTTCAGGGAAGTCAGATAGCAGATGAAGACCACCATCGAAGGGAAAAGCAGAACCACAAACTCCCAAAAAATTCAAAAGGCAACAAAGATTGGAGGAAAGACCTCACTAGCAAGAAATGCAAGGGCGAGAGCCTGAGAACCGTTCGATCTAGTACACAGATGAGAAACTTCGATGAAGGTATCAGATCCTGAGAGTAAGGTAAGACTGAGACAAATGGAGTAATTCCATGCAGCCACCCATATACAGTCATGCTCAAGCACTAAATTCACGTGCATTCCTTAGACAAGTTCCAAGGCAATAGCTTGCGGATTATAAATGCAGGGCACACATAATGCCAAGGTTTAATTATATACATGATAAAGAACTATGTAAAGTCAAAATTTGTGTGCCTCTGAAATCCCACTTTTCATATTAACCAATAACTCATTGTATGTAAGGTATACATTGTAATCAATTAAGGTCTCGATGTGACAATTATTATGGTTGTTAGTAGTGCTTGATTATTGGTTTATTTAAGTTATATTTCATTAAATCCATTTACAAATTATGCTGAAATTTAGTATGTAAATAAAAACAAAAGAAAATTGTTATGTATAATTGAAGATAGACAAGTAGATGTGTTACATGGTCCTTATAGCTATCACATCGATTTTATTAAAGGGAAAACGAGCGATCCTCTCAAGTTTGGAATTTTGGGCAATTAATTTAGGTAGGGTGGAGGATTGCAGCACAAGAGATAGGGTCCATGGAAACTCCTTGGGGTCATGGCTTTGGATGAGATGGCAGTGGAAGCCCGGTTTGCCCTAGTTTGGTTTGAATTTGGCTTTCAATCCTGCATTTAGGATCTAGAAACCTCTTCGAATGGTGTATTGGGTCGACTCTGGAAACTCGTTCCCCCACTTGAAATCTGGAGCAGCGGGCCCCTAGAGCTCTCTTCCACCGTGCGGGAAAAGTTAACTATGTCCATAAATTCTCTATGTTACCCTGCGCTTAGCTTCAGTTGGAGGTCTCAAATACTGGTTTATTGTGAGGACCCCACCATCAGTTTCTTGTTGAAAGAACCTCTAATGCTTATTTTCTTCAAGGTTGTTACATTCTGTTTTCTAGTCAGTGTTGTTGCATTGGTGTCTAGTTGGTTTGGGTCTTATTCAGACAATCTCTTTGACTACCTGGGGAATTATTGTTTGTCTCAAAGCATCGATGGGTTGGCAAGCTTGATTTGTCTTGGGAAGCTCCTTGACCTTGAGGGAAGTTTGGTCATCCTAGTATTGAGCCCATTGTGTTTGGGTTTCGATGTATCTCAGTTCGGATTATTTGTATCTTGGTTATTGTGAATCTCCCTCTCCTTGCAGCTTCTTGGAAGTTTATTTCACGAATTTATTTTCCAGCCACTCGTCAGTACATGTAGAGCACGCAATGCCTCGCCAATGAGGGTAGCCTTTCCGTGGGGGAGGCTAGCAAAACAATGTGGGGCATCTCGCATCAAGCCACAACTCGTCCTCTAGGAACTCGGCCAGCTTGGAACCTGAGGGCGAGGTGGTTGTTTCTCCTGCTCATTCCCCAGGTCATATTGTGGCTCTAGTAACCAAGGAGTCCATAGTAGAGTAGCTTCGAAGCATCCAAATTAATATGGATATTCTCATGGACCACACACACACACACACACACAGATATATGAAGACCACAATGAGTTAGTGGCTTATATAAATGATATTCAATACAATCATAATGAAATTATGGAATAGCTAGATAGCCTTCGCTGCAGCCACCATCGCACAAATGACCAACTTTGCAATCTGGAAGCGCGGGTGGAATATATTGATTTTCATATGCATGATCATGCTAGTTATTTCGTAGCTCCCCTTGTACTCCCTCCTCACCCCCCTCCTTGATATGTTGTCAATTTTGGTGTCCTTTTTGTTCTTTCCTAGTATATTATGTCTATAAGGCCTGTCGCAAATAAAGAATGTAAAGAATCAACCATGGTATCATTAGGTCCCCAATCTCAACAAGTCTAGTCGGAATGCGAGAAAAGGGGTGGTTGAGACATAATTTATAAGCATTGTTTTCCTGAAAATCTAATGAAAGTTTTTTTTTAACTACTATATATATATATATATATATATATATATATATATATACTTGAGCACGATTAGGACTAATTTAAATTCATTTTAAATCATCAAAATATATACAATTCAATGAGCTTTTTTAAGCTTGATAAATAAGTGGTTAACATAAATTTATGCATATAGAATTTATTACCAGCAATTGTCCCAAAAGGTACAAAGAGAGGCCAATAGGATTATTAAATTGGAATTGTTGAATTTTTCTAGAAGAGTTAATTGGTTTGTGGAAAACCTTGTTTTCTTGGACTAGATCATTGCGCAATTACTTTTCTTTAGATGTTTTGTTTCTATCTATATTACAAGGAACACATTGAATGTCTTATTTCATTTTAGAGTAAGTTAATTACCCAAAATCAAGAGGTTAAGTTAATTACCCAAAATCAAGAAACCTCTATAGATGGCCAAACATATACGAAGAATACATCTCATTCATATGCAATACCAAATCCATCTTTTCTTTTCTCTGAGCAAAATTTCAAAAGCATGAACATATGTCATTTCATATGCACAATAAACCCAACTTCTGAAATTTCAATGCTTGGATGCATCCCATTCATATGCTACAGTAAACTTTAGCATTTGCAAAAGTGGAAATATGCTACATTCGTATTCTAGTTTAATATGCTACATTCATATTCTATTTGGAAATATATTGAAGCTTAAAATCAGAAGTGTGTTGATACGGATGTTGCAAAGAGACTGATGCTTCTCCAAGTTTCATAGAGTTTCTCATCATTTTGGTAATATAACATTTTATTAGTGAATATATCATTTCTCTATTTAATAGGCAAGCTGATCTGGATTTAAACTCATCCTAGTTACTTAAAAAAAAATATTTACAAAATTGAAATCATAAAATTTCAATTTGTTTTGCACTGCTGAGCCAGGTTTTGATGCTTGGAAAGCCGAGATCCAAGGGATGTAGATTTGATATTTATTTTTGACAAAGAAATGGGAAGTACATGTTTTTTAGAATGGCAACAATTGCTATTTTGGCTAGAGTTTGTGTTGTTGTGCTTGTGCTACTTGGGCCATTGCTAGTAGATAGAGCCATTGGCATTTCGATCCCTCCGCCTATCTCACCTGGCATTTCGGCCCCCATGCCTGTTCCAGAAGACAATATAAGATGCCTACAAACTATAAAGAAGACGGTAAAAGATCCCCATGACTATCTTTATACCTGGAATTTCAATAATAATATGCCTGGGCTTATCTGTAACTTTCTGGGGATAGATTGTTGGCATCCAAACGAAAACAAGGTTTTGAACATCAACCTTCATGGGATGCCTCTTCAGGGCAGTGTTCCAACTGGCTTTGAGTATTGTGGAAGAATGATAGGTATGGATCTGTCGGACAACAATCTATCCAAGACCATACCTGTAAATCTTTCAAAATGGCTACCTTATTTGACTTCATTAGATCTCTCCCAGAACAATTTTCAAGGTTCAATTCCAGCAGAGCTTGCTAATTGCACATATTTGAATATAGTTCATCTGCAGGAGAATCGGTTGTCTGGTGAAATCCCCTAGCAATTAAGCCGACTGGATCGTCTCAAGGAAAACATAAATTAAATTCAAAACAGAGAAAAACACAACGAAAATAAAACATTGTAAAATCCAAAATGCATGGCCATGCAACAAAGAAAATAAACTTGAACAAGAAATAAGGAAAGCCAATGCAATGTAGAGTATTGAAGAAAATGATGAGATGAAAGTGAGAACGCGCTCTGTGAGATGCTTAATACTAATCAGTGCTTGCCAAAATCTAGGGAAGAAGAACAGTACTTGCCAAAAGCCAAGGAAGAATAACATCAACAATAACTGGTAGGGAAAAAGCAGTAAAAATATCTTCAAGTGTGACATAAAAGAGTGGGAAAAAGCAGTAAGACAACTCAACCAATATTTGGAAAAAGCAGTCACACTTCAAATCAACGGTTGAAAGTGTCTCACCCGATCCAACAGAGCAGGGTAAAAGTGTTGACGATTGTTGATGCATAGGAAGGCCTATGGACGTTATTATTATTATTATCTTAGAGGAACCCAACAACTTGGTTCACACTTAGCTGCTAATAAACCTCTATGGATTTATGACCAGTTCTCCTCTCGAGTCACATCTGGGAATTTGAACCTTAAATCTCTCAATTTTCACATATTTAGATAATATTATCAAAACAAAGTTCCAACTTTATTTTCATAAATTTATTAAACTCAATTACAAGATTATCTTATCCTAATTTTTTTAATTAGATAACTTTTTTACTTCAACATATGCAGAACAATACACATAAATTAACATAATATTAATAGCATAACTTCATACTTCATTTTCACTCCCATTTTTTTTTTTATGTAAGCGTTTTCTTAATGTTCTATATATATAATTCAAAATATATATATATATATATATATATATATATATATATAATTCTTTTAAATATATTCTAAATTTATACTTAAAATATATTTATATGAGTATAATATTTAAAACAATATGATTCCCACACTTATTCGATTAAAAATGTTATTTTTGTCTTTTTCATTTACTAAAAACCACCACTTAATAATTAATTATAAACGTTGCTTTATTGTAAAACTTATTTACTATTTATTGTATATTATAGTACACATTGTATTTTTGCAATTCAACTATTTTTAATATAAATACAAATAAGGAATACTAGGTTCACACAATTGAATTCAATTAGTTTTTCTTTCTTTAAATATAGGTCACAATCGAAGTTATCGCATAAAGATAGAACATCTAAAGAAATTTATTATAAATAAAATATATTTTTATTATAGTTGAAATTATTTTTAAATAATTAATTATAAATATATAATTTTTTTTAAAATGTTATATATATATATATATATATATTATATATATATATATATATATATTAAAAAATAATTATAATATATTTATCATATTAAAATATATAATATATAAATAGTAGTTATAATTTAAGATTCATTTAAATGATATGATTTTCTAATTATTTTTAAATGTAATTAATAAGTATATAAAAATTTCTTATATTAAATTTACAATATAACAAGATTCTTAATTCCAAGTATTCATCTTCATTTTGTCATGGATATTATTAACCTGTTGATATTACAACAAGTATGAAGGAGATATGATAAAATGATTTCACTCTTACTCTTAGTTATTGCACCGAAAAGAGAAATGTTTTTTTACAGCAGAATATGAAGGCAATGTATGATTTCATCCATGCTCCATGTGGAATTGAAACATATCTCTTTTAAAATAAAAATAAAGTTAAAAAAATGAATATACATATTTAGTTAATGTTAATTGAAAGCATAATTTATAGTAGGTATGCTTAAAAAACAAAAATGAAGATACATATTCGATTAGTTGTTGATATTTCAACTTAGTATAAGGAGTTGTGACAATGTGTAATTTCATCCATGCTCCATGTGGAGTTGAAACATGTCCTTTTTAAAATAAAAATAATGTTAAAAAAAATTAATATGCATATTTAGTTAATTTTAATTGAAAGCACTATAACATATATGATGAAAAGCAAAAAGGAAGATACATATTCGATTAGTTAGTTGTTAATATTACAACTTAGTATAAGGAGTTTTGGTAAAGATACTTCACTCTCCCTATTCACCTAATAAATAAAATATAAGCAAGATAGGTTTTTTTACCCAATTTAAAGAGAACAAAATAATTAAAAGTTATATATATATATATATATATTATATATATATAAAACTTAAATAAACTATTTGAGTATATAAAACTTAAATAAACTATTGAGTATTCATGGAAGTAATATGTTTAATGTCAATTTCATAGATGTGTATATTTAGAGAGATAGAAAGAAAAACAAAAAGATATTTCAACATTAATCATAATAAAATATGATTGAGGAAGTAATCAAAAGTACAAATTTCAAATAACATTGATATGTGCTAAATTAAGTAATCATAACGCTTTTTATATATATATATAATATTATATATATATATATATATATATATATAAAAAACATTTTAAGTGAAAATGTGGTTTATAAATAAATATTTCAATGTCAATGTTAAGTGAAATATTTTAATGTCAATTTTTTCTTTTCTATTTTTCCAAATGGTGGGAAAACCTATCATTATTGGGTTGTCAAATTAACAATGGGGATAATGGTCATTAGTTGCTATCTGCAATTGTAGGTTGGCTCGTCACTATTATTAAAGGAAAACTATGCCACCTATTGTCTGTAGAGACGCAGGATGCCTCTAAATCTTGGGTAATTGAAAAAAAAATCTATTGTTAAAATATTTCGAGTGGTTTTACTATTATACATTTACAACCTTTTCTTTGATATATTTTTCATTCATTTTTGCCATAAATCTAATAAAGTTTCACTAGTGTAGTTTATAAAATCCAAATACCCCCACACACATATATAAATCGCAAATCTATCATGTGTCATGAAGCATCAAGTTTATAATTGTAATTTTTTTTTCAAATTTTTATAATGTAAAAGAAATTTACATCTCAAATCTCTTTAAATCTCATAATTAAAATAAATAAATACTATTTTATCTCAAATCCTAATTATCATTTATAATTAAAATATACTCTTTAAATCCCAAATTAAAATAAATATATACTAATTTATCTCGAATCTTAATCCTAATTATAATTTATAAATGGAATATAGAAGTTTTAATAATTATATTTTTACATATCCAAATGGGTCATAAATATGTATAGAATATATTGAATATTAAAATTGGTTCAAATAAATTTTGCTCCTGATCGTAATTATAATTTATAAATGGAATATAGAACCTTTTAATAGTTATATTTTTACATATGCAAATTGGTCATAAATATGTATATAATATATTGAATATTGAAATTGGTTCAAATAAAATTGTCTGTTCAATTAAATTTGTCATTCTTTACTTTTTTGGATTTAGGTGGCAAGCAAAGTTATAGAATAAAAGCGCATAAAAACAACTCCATGGGGTTTTTGTTTAAATCTGCATGAACATTTTCAACATTAGCAACAATCATCTTTAAAATTTGTGAGACTAAAATTATTATTTAAATTTACAAATTACAATTATTCTCCCAGATTAGATTTATATATATAAAAGATATATTAACATTTTATAAATATATTATCCTTACAAAATAATCACCTTTGTTATTTATAATTTTGTAAAAAACCATTTTATTTTTCATAATTTTTTTTAGAACATTCATACTATAAATTTTAATCATATTTTACCAATAACATAATATAAAATAATTCTTTTAAAAATTATTTTTATAATCACTTAATCTCAGTTCAAGGATTGTTATATGTACGTATTCCCACTCACAATGCCTTTATAAAGTTTGTAATGTTAGGGATAAGGACTTGTATAGTTGTTTGGTTTTATTAGTATATATTTATTTTAATCAAAGATGGAGAGGTATTAAATTAAATTTATTGATATCTAAATTTTTTTAGAATATAAAATTCAAATAAGATTTACACTTTAATAAATTTAATGTTTCTTTATCTTTAATAAATTAATTGTTAAAATAGAGTTATATTCATTTTATTGAAAGCACCATTAAATTTATATAAATTGCACAATTTAAATTTACAATTTCAACAAAATTTTGCTAGATATTAAACAAAATTAAATAAAAAAAATATAAACCAAAAATATATAATGATACCACTTGAAATGTTTTAAAATATTTTAATCATTATATAATATATATACATATATGCATAGTGGGTATTGAAATATTTTGTTTATGAACTATATAGTGTATATTTAAATGTTTTTCTATGATTGATGATGATGATAATGAATGGTTAACGTCTACTGAGACCAAATTGGTCTATCAGACCTATAATTTTCTTAAATTCTAATTGTCTGGCTCCTCGTCTTTCTTGGCGAGATTGATGATGTAGCTTTCTTTTTCTTCTCTACGGTCTTCCAACTTTCTTTATCTTGCATCTCCTTCATCTTTTCTGGTTCTTGGGACATTGGTGTCTTAGCTTCCCGATCTATTGTGTTCGTCTTTTTGGAGATAGTCGGAGAAGAAGTTTGGTCTAGGAGATCTACTTTGCTGTTAAATGAAGATTTATTTTGCGCGATATTCGAAACTTCATCACTGTTGATGCTTGAGGGGTTGTTGAGTTCACTTTTTTGTTGTTGGGCCGGGTTTTCCGCTTGCTTGTCTTGAGAATTGTTTCTTTCTTGCCCGATTTCTTATAATTCAGAGTTTTCTCGAGAGTATTCTTCTTTGATGATAGTGTAGTGTTCTTTTTGTGCTCCTTCCCACCATGTAGATTTCTGGTGATTTTTTCTAGAAGAATTTTTCTGGGAGGCTTTTGGGCAATTTTTGGCTAGGTGGCCTATCTCAAAGTAGGATGAAGATGACACTTTCGTGATCGAGTTTCTAGTTCCACATATAGTCTTTACTTGTTAAGTGTATTTCAGCTGGGAATCCGATACTGAAGTCCATTTCCACATAGATGCGTGGATAAGTGGTTCTGGGATATTCCTGCACTTGGCATATTTATTTAAATACACATCTCAAATATTTTATTTATAACAAACATCAAATATTTGTATTATTAATAATATTGTTTAAATGCCACATATCATATATTACACGTCTTTCTTTTAATAGGAAGTTGTTAGATTGCTAATTCTCCAGGTTAACCATGGGTTAGTTTGGGTAGTTATTGGAGTCTAAAAACTCATGGGAACTAATTCAACTATTTCCTATATATATTTATATGTATATAATTGAGATTGATTAATATACATTTGATTTGGTTTCCAGTGTAGTGTGTCTTACAATGGTATCAGAGCGGGTAGTTCATGAGCGTGTTGATGGATAAGCCACTAGTTTTGTGGCGATGTAGAGCTTTGTACGGGAAATCTTGCCGAATTATTCTCAGTTGACGCATTGTAACAGAACCAGTCTGTCTTTGACTCCTTGCTGGCCGTGTTTCTAACTGGGGTAAACAGAACGAAAAATACAAGTCTGTCTGCAAAACATTCGAAGTGCGGTAGTTGTCAAGGGTATTAGAGTTGTTGATGCTTGATTGCCGATCAATAAAATGAAGGGCATGTAGCAGGCGAGGATTGGGAACTGAGTCGTGCAGAAGCCGTGATCCGGTCCATTAAATGTGCACTTTCTGCTTCCTACTCTCGTCGCTAGACTGCTCCATCTTCTCATCTGCATCGTTGGGTTGATAGTCGTGCAATTTTCGAGACTTTCCATGGATGTCTTTGTTCTCAGGTTTTGTTGCCCCCTTTGAGTTCGCATTGGAAGCGTGATCCAGGAGTTCTTCTAAAAGGTTTACTGGAGTTATTCTAAGTCATATCCTGCGCTAGAATCGTTGCAAATGGTGAGAGACATTTGGTACCTTAACATTTTGTACATCTTGCTTTACCATGGACATTTCTATTCCAAGTTCATTACTGGCATATGACAAATTCACAAATGTGATAGCATAGTTTAATTTGAATTAATAGCAAGAAACAACAAAGAGGTTTAATTTGAAAAAAAAAACTACTTAGTTTTAAAGGAAGGAATTTGCATTTACACAGTGGTCATTTTTGTCATGAAATTTTGAATGCAAGTTGAGAAAAGACCCATAATAAAAGATTGTGGTAGATATGATACTCATTGTACATAATTAAAAATATTGTGTGGCGTCAATATGGGCATCTACACTTCATTTATGTCAGGGTTTTGTCTTGCCATCAATGAGAAGAAGGACATTCTATGAACACAGTCGGCTGAAGGACGAGATGGATTGTGATGGTGGATGGTGGAGGTTGATTGATTACTATTCGAACCTTCAACACAAAAGCGTATTTTACTTTGTGTGGCATTCCAATTTGCACCATTAAGGATTTTAAAGTGATTCTGATCTTGTTCATTGCTTGCGCTTTCTTTGGTGCTCTCATCTCCGCCTTTGTTTATGCCACTGGACGCACCTGTTAACTACAAAGATAGGGTTTGATCCACACTATATTTTTTTGAATTTACGAGCAGGTTAAGCCTTTTCTGGTTTGTATCTAATTAAAAGTGCATGGTTATTAGAAGTGTGCAGACTCTCCCACAGCTGGGAAGAAGGCCGCAAATGTCAGAAAAGTTAAAATAATCCTGGTGAGAAATTAAAAAATAATCTTGGTGAGAAATGAATATTCAAATCACTGATTCTTGAATAGTGAACAGTGAAGTGCGGAGATTATTTGAGCATTGGTGTCTGGTGCTGGAGGCCAGAGGACGCAACAATGTCGGTTGCGCTGTGATTGTTTCATTTCCATCCACTTCACCCCATATTTCTCATAATTATTGATTTTTTGTTGTTGATTTAGATGCTTCAATATATATATATATATATATATATATATATATATATATATATATGTGTGGTGCTCGAGAAAAGGAAAAAGAGTGACGAGCAGGTGATTTCAAAGTGACTATTTTAAAATCTGATTCTATCTTTGCATCTGGGGTTTTACAAGTCATCTAGATCTTCACAAGCATGGTTTTGTTCTAGCTCAACTATCTGGAAATTTTGTCTATAGATATTTTATTTTTTTCATTCACTATGTTTTTGATGATTTCCACAATATTTGTTTTCGATGGTTTCCACAAGCTGTCAAGATCTTGAAGAAGGAAGGATAATTGCACTGAAGTATTCGAATAAAAAACCAGACTTATAATAAATCAAGTCAAAGAATGTTTTCAAACATGGATCAATATTATCAGGAGTATCATATTGCCAAAGAATTAATTAGAAGATATTCTTCTCAAACCGATAATTTGACTGTTATTGCAATCCAAAGGTAGCTACAAGAAGAAGTTGATTGAGTTTTAAAGTTTATTTTGGTTAATTTATGATTATGAAAACAAGAAAATCAAAAGGCATTGTGGCTAGAAAAATTTATATAGTTATTTGATCTATTGAAGGTCTCAAGTTCAAATCTTTGTAGAGACAATTTTGAAAGATATTTTTCTGGAAATTGTCACAAGATGACATTTTGCTTGTAGCAATGTGATAAAAAAATTTGTTGAAATTATGTTGTAAACGGGTGCATTTTTGGTTGAACCCGACACCTAGTAAAATCATCATAAATTTGTTTGTATTGGGGGCATTTTCGGTGGTAGCTGACATCCTCTTTTCAAAGAAGTTGATTGCTCGAGAATATGGCCAAAGTCGATGATTTGTTGCCGTTATTACGCAATTTAGTGTCATCTAATATTCATAACAGTGTCCAAGTTAGCAAGGACACACTCTCTGACATTCAGTCATGTTTGCAAAATGCTAAAAGCACAATTAAATTTTTGGAGCTAGAGTCCCAGTGTAAACGAGAAGAACTACAAAAGAAGAATTTTTAACTTGTTCTTGTTTAGAATAATAGTTTGTTTGAGCAAGATCATCAACTAGAAAATAATTAGAGTAATGTAGTGGTTTCAAAAGAAAATGCAACTAAATGTTCTTATAAGAAGCTTGTTATTCCAAAAACTTTCATAAGGCCATGCGAAGAGATTAGACACAATATACACAGAACTAGTTTAGGCTACAAAGAGGATATTTTGGATGTATCTTTTCACTTATCAGATTTTGCTAAACCGATACAATTTCAAAGCGTTGGATTTTTGGATGGTGTTATTCCATAACAAGTTCATAGATGCCAACAGTGTAATAGAGTTGGACATGTGAAAGATTGGTGTTTTGATCTTCACCCATGTGAGCATTGTGGAAAGTGAAATCATCATACATATAGATGTTCCAGAAATAAGACTATTTCAAGAGAGTGCTTGAGTTTTGGATGGATTGCTTCTTGGGATTGGACGAAAACAACCAAGAAGTTTTTCAAGTCATACCGAAGAATATGTTCCAAAGTGATGACCAATCTTGTAGTGATGAAGAGTACTTCTCACCCTGTATTTGACAAGAGGGGAATTGTTGATGGTCTGCTACAGGTTCGAGTTCGAGATGTTAAGCAAGCTTGAGTCAAATTTGAGTTGATTGAGTTGATTGAGCACTTCCATATTTGGAATTATTCGAGGAACTACTGTGATAGTTCTAGAGTTTGTGGTCACATTCAAACCACATTATGAATTTTCTGAGAACTGCTATGAAGGTTCCAGAATTGGTGTTGGTTGAGACCATGAGTTCTCCCATATTGGTTTGTGGTCATCCTTAAGAACCATTTCTTGAGAGACATTCAACTATTTGCTAAGATGCATTTCTTCATTTTGAGCTCTCATTCTTGGACTTTGGTACATCCCGTCGGATTAAGGGGGGATTGTTAAATAGCTAATCCTCCAGATTAACCTTGGGTCAATTTGGGTAGTTATTGGAGTCCAAGAACTCCTGGGAACTAATTCAACTATTTCCTATATGTATTTATATGTACAACATGTACATAATTATTTGAGATTGATTAATATACATTTGATTTGGTTTCCAGTCCTGTGTGTCTTACAGAAGTAACTGAATTATTTTACTTTTAGTTACTTCTTTATTTTGGATAATGAAATATTTTACTATGGTTAACACACACACACATAAAAACTTGGACATTCAAACTTTATCTATGTAAAATTAATAAGAATATTTTATTTATGGCTTTGATAAGGAAAGAAAAATATTTTTATCACATATTGTAATATTAAATATCCATGTTAGCCCTAACCCTATCAAGTCTCGAGACTCATATTTCTTGAAGTAAAAACCTCTTTTATAGTGCAAAACTTAAAGAAAACTTTGCATCTCGAGAGATCATGGGTTATCATACATCCCTTGTGTCAACTTCATGATCTATGTTGGTGATTTATATATATACCATGTGTAACTCTATGTTAAGCATGAAATGACTTACACAATCTTTATCTTGAGTGAAACACACTAACAAAAAGATTTAACTACAATTTTTATTTTCATTTGCTTTATACAATATATACACAGTCTCTCTCTATAAATAAATAGATATTTACATGAATTTTATTTTTAAATGTTACATGTCAATTCATTAAAAAAACACCTATAAATAGAAGAAATTACTCATCTTATTCTTCTTGAACAACACATAAATTGTTTTAACCATTAAAAAAATTACTTGCATTTATTTTACATATATTTTATCTATACATATTTTACACACATATATATATATATGTTACATATAAACTTTATATTACGCATTTAAGGAATTACTAAATCACCTTCGTATAATAAATTAGAAAGCACACATGTAACACCCTCACTAAATATTTGTTGAGTTACTTTTATTTAGTTTTACTTCTTAAAAACTTAGAATTTATAAAAAACTAAGGAAAATATTGATGATTAAAGTTTTTTTTTTTAAGAAAAAAAAATAAGGGAATCTTGGAATTGGAAAGAGCCCTAGATAAAATTCTTTTACCCAATAGTTGGAATTTAGTTACCTCTCCCTTCTTTGAGATAAAAGATTATCTCAAAAGGAAAAGAGCTAAGGAAGGCAAGGAAAAAATAGTTAGAGGCATCTTGGAATAGGAGAGAAGAATCAAAACATGCACAAGATGCTTACATTGTGAGGGTGAGGCAGGTTGTTGCATGCATGGTGTTCTTGAGATGGATAGAGAGCCAGTGGAAGCATCAATATTGATATGAAATCTATGATTTTTTCGGTTAGGCTTTGGGGTCTCGATGCCTATGAACTACCCTTGCTTCAGTTACTAAAAATTAGTTGTTTGGTACTAAAGAAGCTCAGGGGAGAGAAACGTAATCATCATTCTTGTGGTTGGGAGGTTGTGGTATTTTAGTAGAATTACAATTAACTCAACATTAAATATAAGTATTTACAGTAAATGTCTATTAATGTGATAACGTATTAGTGAATAGTTGTTCTTGTTTACATAATAGGAGAATGAAAATAATGTATTTATGAATCACTGTTCTTGACTAGAAATAATATAATAGTGTTGTGAATAAAGTATCTAAATGATTATTCTTTTCTATAATTTATCTAAAGAAAATAACTGTAGAGGAAATATCAATGGATAGTGTTCTTTGGAATAAAAAATTTCTATGAAAAGGGTTTCTCGAAAAGTCTGCTTGAAAACCCTTTAAAGTAAATGTTATACATCATGAGACTGAAGTAAGTATCTGGTACAATAAATTAAAAGAAAAAGGAATTAACTGCTACTGGGTACCAGTAGTAGAAAAAATAGGAGGAAACAAACTTAACTTTCAAAGGGGTAGTCGTTCCCTTTTGTTACCAGACAAGGGTTATTGGCACAATGTTGGTCACGACCATATTATCACCCTAGCTAGGTCGGATATACCTATGCATAATATCGACCGATCATAGTTCTAAATATAACGATGGAAATTATAACTTGAAATCCTTGTAAACATTTATAAGCATAAATACATTTTAATTGTGAAAATTATAACCTGAAACCCTTGTAAACATTCATAATCATAAATGCATAATACTTATGGGAAACTATATTTGTAAACTCTTTCAAGAAATGTAACAAAGAAACAAACATCGGCCTTACACCTACACATCTAACATTTCCTAGTGAAAATGAAAGGGGATATTTCCATCTTAGAGATATATCACTACAAGTAAAACCTAGAAAACTTAATGGACATAGAATAAATACACAGAGAGGGCACTTCAAGTGTTAGGCTGAAGTGGCCATTACCATTTAAATACATATACATAATAGAACAAATTGGGAATTGTTAAACCCTAATAAGGGCACCCATAATACTAATATTATTTACAAAACATTAACATCATAAACTAGCTCGAGACTCTGAGGGTTATGCCCTATAAAGAAACCCTATAAGACCTCCAGGACAGAGGTAACGAAAACTGTTAAATGTAAGAAATTCCAGAAGGGATCTAATGTCATATCCATTGTAAGACAGATGCAAACTCGGGATGAGGATAGAGGATAATTGTGCACCTAAGAAAGAAAAACTGTGTGTAGGCCCAATATGCAGAAATGACTATTTTTTCCATCATATGAGAAGATTCGACAACTCATCAAGGAGTGGGATGCAGATCATACCTATGTATAAACTTGCATCTAGATAGAAAGACATCATACCCGTGCCAAATATGAAAATTGTAATAAAAGAAACTTGTGCGTGGAAATAGATACCCTTCAGTTCTTACTTAGTGGTTCCTCAGTGCCAAGTTGGAATACTACATTATGGAAAGGAAACCGTGAAGATTGGTTAGGAGCCAAACATGTTTAACCCTAACAAACCATGAAAATTATAGGGAAATTGTGAACTACAAGAGTTTTACCTGTAAGCCAAAGTGGGAACCAACAACCTCATGACCTAGGATACCTCGGTTAGTTGAACCATTGTCGAACCACCAAACCTAAAACAACAGGGGAAAAACTTAGTCCCACTATAAAATCGCAAAGAAAAACAAATGAAGTATAACTGGAAGATGCAATGGAATCACCTAAGAGTAGAGCATGGAGAAATTGTGATGTATAGGGTTGGTTGCAGACGCCTCCTAGTGACTTACGACATGCAACTGACCTGAGTAGCAAGGGAGAAAATCATGTGATTCCACCTTAACCATATGAAAAGTAATAGAGATGTCAGATTGAAACCCTACTTGATTAGCAGTTGGATCTTCTCTAGATGAAATATCTTAAGTGTTCGAGAGAGTTTGATGTGCTGAACAAACCCCAAAACTAGTGCTCACCCCAAAGACATAAATCTTGACATGACAAAATCATTAAAATAAGTTAATGACCATCAAGTCATTTCCCCAATGTAGCAAATGACAAAGGAACCTTTGGTTGGGCATAGGTAAAATGTTATATCTATTCATTGTATAAATAAATCAAAGAAATATAGTCTAAGGTGGTATTTCCAGAGCACAGTACATGGGTCATGACCCATGATTAAGAAATTTTATGGTGATACCTTATTTAATATTGAATTGCAAAGTACCTCTAATCAATGATCATGTAATTTTGAGAATTGGCCATGAAGTTTGTGTAAAGTAAAAACATTTTTTTATTGTTATGCTAGCGATGGATGTTATAGGTGGTATTAGAGCCATGGTTTCAACATTGTAGCCTGTTTGGGAAAGTGGAGTAATAACAAAGTGCATTAATGTGCACAGAGGGGAGAAATATAATGAAGAGGTGAGCTAGAGGTTTACCCCCAATGAGGCCAACTGTGGGATATGTTCCAATAACAATCACAAAGGCAAACCTCGAAATGTGGGTACAGTTGGGCGAAGAACACCAAAACCTAGCAACTACATTGTTGTAAATTGTTCAACAACTAAAGTTTGAAATGGCTCATTTGAGAACCTATAATGAAAGGTTGATGCAGGACCAAGAATGAATTATAAAGAGTCTCTTAGAAATGCAGAATCATTGAAATTATATACCCAACCCCGACAGTGGATATAGAGATGATGAACCTAGAGAGAGAAATGATAACATGCCAAAAAGAAGCCATACCCAAAGAATCAAGGGAGATAGGGATGATAATGAGGAGGAATTTGGTAATGTCTCTAATTAAAGGAAAACAAAAAAGAAAAAAGCCGAATTCCAAGGGGAGTTCAAAAAGATCAAACCCTCAACATTTTATGGAGAGGCAGAGGTAGCTTGGAAGCTTGGCTTATCAATATGAATAAATACTTTCAAATCTATGAGTATGATAATAATCTTAAGTCCAGGTTGGTTATTTACCAATTCCAAGGAAAGGCCACCTCATGGTGGGAAGAAATAAAGACAGTGCAAGGAATTGAGGAGCAGGAGGTGACTTGGGATGAGTTCCATAAGAATTTTAAAAATATATCTGACATAATGGTTTTATGATGAAAAGGAAAAAGAGTTTAATGACCTGAAGTTGGTACAACTAATTGTGGATTAATTTGAGACCAACTTACATTCTTGTTAAGATACGTTTTGAATATACATGAAGAAACAACTAAAGCTCAACGCTTTGTTAGTAGTTTGTCTTCATTTATAAAGGAAAGGCTAGAATTTGATAACCCCAGGACAATGGATGAGGAAATTTGAAAGGCTCAGATTTGCTACCAGCAAATGAGGCAAAAAGGTGAAGGTAGTAAGAGTTGTCCAAATAAAATGGGGCAGAAAAATGTTCAAAATACCACAAACATAAGGGTTGCTAATTTTAAGGGTGCATAGAAAGGTCAACAAAATAGATATTCTGGGAAAAATCAGCAGAAAATTAAATTAGGAAATGACCCCAAACAAGAAGAAGTATCAAGAAATATAGAACCTGGTCAATCACGAAAGCCCCCTTATAGTGTTTGGGTTGTGTGGAACCCCATTACTATAAACAATTCCCCCATTGCACCAGACTGGAGCAAGCTTCTAACATATATGAAGATGCTATAATTGATCAGGTGGTGAGGAGGATACCAAGGATCAACGTCGCTTTGGAAGTCCATCAAACAGATTATCAACCTATCATGATAGAATTGGAAGGTAAGTTATTTAACCAGACTATATCTATTTTAGTATATCCGAGAGCAATTTTAACTTATATTAGTCCTAAGGCAGTGGAAAAGTGTCATTTATAGACTCATAAATTTAAAAATCCCTGGTTGGTACAATTAGCTAATGGAGTAATGAGAAGAGTGACTACCAATTACCACACTGTTCTTTCGAAAGAGGAAGGCAACAAATTAAAGTCAATTTAAATGTACCGCCCCTAGGATCTTATGACACACTAATTAGGATGGAATGATTAGAAGGACATCGGTACTTGGTGAATTGTAAAGAAAAATCTATTAGTTTCCTCATTGAATATGGTACTAGGCAAGGAATCCAAGGAGTGAAAAAGCCAATAAAATCACGTCCTATTACTACTTTACAATTAGGCAAAAGTGTCATAAAAGATTGTCTAATATATGTTGTCTAGGTCAGGTATTCTAATGCTAAGGAAAAAAAATACTTTAGAAAGTATACTAGTCATTCAAGGCAGTTTGTTGATGTGTTCCTGAAGAACATCCCAAGACTAACCCCAAAACGAGATATTGACTTCACAATAGAATTAGTTCCTAGGGTTGTCATAGTGTCAAAATATCCCTGCTATATGAGTATACCTAAGCTAACAAAGCTCAAGATGCAATTACAAGAATTTATTGACAAAGGGTACATGCGCCCAAGCGTGTCACCTTGGGGAGATCCAATACTATTTGTAAGGAAAAAGGATGGCACTTTAAGACTTTGCATTGACTATAGGAAACTAAATAAGTTGACCATCAATAATAAGTATTTGCTTCCTTGAATCAATGATTTATTTGATGAAGTTAAAGGTGCTACCCTCTTCTCTAAGATCGATTTATGATCAGGTTACTATCAAATTAGAGTAAGAGAAGAAGGCTTTTTAAGACAACATTTAGAACTTGTTATGGTCATTATGAGTTTGTTATCTTTCCATTTGGACTTACCAATGCACCAATGACATTCATGTGTTTGATGCATAGTATTTTCACCCATTTTTGGACAAATTTGTCTTGATATTTATAAACGATATTTTGGTTTATTCTAGGAATCTAGAGGAACATAAAGAATGTTTACAGATAGTGCTGCAAGTTTTATAGGAACATCAGTTATATGTTAAGATTATAAAATTTTATTTCTATAAAGATCAAATTGAATACTTGGGGCACACAATTTGTTGAAAATGCAGCAAGAAAATCTCAGTTTGACTTTGCCTTGGTCAAACTCGAGAAAATTTGAATTTCCATTTCAACAAAAATCTTGGAGTTAGTTAACTGAGGTGACATGGAACTTGTCACTATGTTAACTTAGTTAATTCGAGTTGGAGAAGCTTGAGTAGTTCAATATGATTTATTGCTAATTTGTAGCAATCTATTTCGGTTAAATTGAGTTATGGTCATTTGAACTAGTTCTAACTGCTAGAGGAACTAGTGGACGTCAAGTTGTGGAAGTGAAACTTCAACCAAAATCAATGATCAACCAGTTAACTAATCAATCAACCCAAAATAACTGATGAATGCACAAAATTCAAGTTTCCCAACTGACATGGAGATTCCAAGGCAATGCAATATCAGTTGTAGATTATTCCCATGTGCACAGGTGGTGCATGCAATCAAAGGAAGGACCTAAAGGAATTGTGCAATCCAATTGAGGAATTTCCCAAAAAATAGGGGCTAATTCCTCAAGGAATAGAGAAAGGAAATATGAGCTTGGAGGGATTGAAAATTGGTTAAGTGTTGTCCAAAGTCATTTAGTTAGGTAGAGAGATAGACTATACACTTGCAGGTTGTGCTCAAACTTGAAAAAGCATGTTTGTTCATATCTATTATTTGATTAATGTAATATAGATAGGAAGGGGTTTTGAGGAGTTTCTTTCCCCTAGATAAATATTTGTGCATGTGTGATGTTTCAATTTTCATGTCTATGATTTGTGTTCTAGATTGTGAATTAATGTTCGTAGAGCAGTAGAGTAGCTTCAAGTCTTGTGATTTATTAAATTTCATGAGTAGTTTCGAAACTACACAATAATTTATACATGGTATCGGAGCAAGATTCACATTAGAGAAGAGGTTTCAAAGTTGTCATTTCAAGAAGATTGGATATGTGAGATCAATTCTTCAGAGCTAGAAGGATGGATTGCTATGGACTAAGGCTCAAGTATGCCCTTAAGGGAAGCTCAAATTATTTTGCTTAAAAAGATTGCATGAAGGCAGTGCTGGAAGATAATGGATTGAAGGAATTCATTGATAATGATATCCCAAAACTAACAGCATTTGATGCTCAATATCTAGAAGAATGGAAGAAGTGTGTAGCCAAGGCGAGGAGAATCATACTCGAGGGATTACGAGACCATATTGTCTTAAATGTCCATGGGAAGGAGACTCCATATGCAATGTGGAAAGCATTGATAGATCTGTTC
Organism: Pinus taeda; assembly: GCA_000404065.3. Taxonomy (NCBI): domain Eukaryota; kingdom Viridiplantae; phylum Streptophyta; class Pinopsida; order Pinales; family Pinaceae; genus Pinus; species Pinus taeda. The sequence goes on along the minus strand of APFE030376662.1, from coordinate 71,825 downwards.
TAGAATAATAGTGACCATAGGAAGATGGCGCTTAAGGATAAACTTTGAAATATCAAGATGCAAAAGAGCGAGACTATTTTGCAGTACCTGTGTAGGTTCACACAATTTTGTGATGAACTTGGTCAAGTTGGTGTTACTATCACAGAGGATGATTTGGTAAGACTAGCCCTTCTAGGCCTTCCCAATAGTTGGCACAACTACCAAGATTCAGTGAATGGAAGGGAGAAACTACCAAATTGGGAATGCTTGTGATCTGATTTGGTATAGGAGGAAATAAGCATAATACAAGAGATGAGACTTCATCCAAGGGTGGGGATGAAGAAAATTGTGCCTTGGATGAAAAGGCAAAGAAGGGGAAAGGGAAGAAATTTGAATCCAAAGCATAATCTAATCAAGGGGCCCGTAAGAAGAAAGACTTGTCCAGAATCAAGTGTTTTCACTGTCATGAATTCGGGCACTATGCTACGAAGTGTCCACAGAAGAATACAAGCAATAATACCTCAGGAGGAGCAGTAGGTGAAGTCTTGGCTTCACAGTTCGAGCTTGACTTTACTCTCATTGGATGCATGGTTAGCATAGTGATGAGGAGTGTGTGGTACTTAGACAATGGTGCCTTGTTCCACACGACGAGATTAGATAATTTTTGAGTGATTTGGAGGATAAATATCTATAGATGCATATCAAGATGGGACATGATGGAAGGTAGAGTGAAACTAGCCTTGGTACAATCACCTTTCAGAGGTAGTCGAGCTCCCCTCTTAGACTCAAGGATGTGATGTTTGTTTCAGGTCTAAAGAAGAATTTTGTTTTCGTTGCTGTTTTGGAAGATCATGTTTATGATGTGATCTTCAGCAAAGGAAAGGCATTCTTGAGACACATAAATATGGAACAGGTGAAGCAAATCACAGTTCATATGAAGAACTTGTACAAGTTGGATGTGGAGGATTATGCTCCATTGAGCATAAAGGTGAAGAAGGTGTAGAGCCGCAATGTCGGTGAACTTTGGGATAAAATACTTGGTTATGTGCACCATGGTGCTTTGAATATCATGTAGAAGATAATCATAGGCCTCCCCAAAGGAGAACTAGAGAAATAAGACACGTGAAAAGGGTGTACCTTGGGGAAGTACACAAAACCACTTTCCATGATTGAGAAAACAAAGGATATGCAATCCTTGAAAGGATCCACTTTGATGTCTATGGACCTTTCTCAAAAGCCTCCACTGCCAGGCACAAATATTATGTTATCTTTGTAGATGATTTCTCACGGAAGTGTTTTATCTTCTTCATGTAGAAGAAGGATGAGACATTCTCCAAGTTTGTAAAGTTCAAATCACTGGTTGAGAAAGAAATAGGAAAGAAGGTGAAGGCTATCAGGAGCGACAATGGAGGTGAATACATGTTGAATGAATTTAAAAATTCCTGTGCAAAAGAAGGCATTCAACGAGAGTTGAAAGCACCCCACAATCCACAACAGAATAAGGTGGTTGAGAGAAAGAATCACAATATTGTGTGAGAAGCAAGGGTGATGTTGCATGACCAAAGCCTACCTTTTCACTTGTGGGTTGAAGAATGCAACACATCAATCTATTTCTAGAGCAAGAGTCCTCATCAGATTCTTGGCATGATTACATCGAAGGAGGCTTTCTCAATGAGGAAGTTGGATGTGTTGCACTTCAGAATTTTTGGAGCCTCTTTTTACTGCCATCTCTCCAAATAATCAAGGAAGAAGTTAGAGTTGAGAACAAAAATGGGGGTATTTTTAGGGTACATAGAAACTCCTGACAACTACCATATGTACTTGTCATCCCTCAGAATGGTAGTTGTGTGAAGGGATGTAAAATTAATGAAGATAAAGCCATGTGCTTGACAGGGAGCTTCAAATCCCACTAGAAGAGGAGCTCTTAGCTCCAAAGGAGAAACCTTAAGAAGTTGTCGAGTAGCCACAAATTGAGGTGCAGAGAGTGCAAACAACCAATCAAGAAAAACCATCAAGAGAAGGTAGGAAAAGGATCAGGGAAGTTGAGAGACCTGTGTAGGGTGTGAGGGAGAATGTGGGTGCTCCTTCAAATTAGCACAAGAGGAGAAGGTCACCAGATCGGTACACTGGCTACATGGCTCTAATGACTGAGATTGTAGAGACTGAGCCATCCTATTTTGAGGAATCAATAGAGAAACTAGTAGTTGATGCAATGGTGTAGGAATACGAATCCATTGTAAAAAATATTGTTTGGAAGTGGTCCCAATACTAGCAGACAAATCATTTGCGAGTTTGAGATGGATTTTCAAGGTGAAGCATGCAACAGAAGGAAGCATAGAAAAGTAAAAGGCCTGGTTTGTGTCCAAAGGGTATTTTTAGGATGAGGGGATTGACTATGAAGAAACATTTTCTCCTGTAGCAAGTTACTCATCCATTAGATCAATCCTTTCTCTGGTTGCACAGATGGGGTGGGACATCCACCAGATGGATGTGAAAACAACATTCCTCAATGGATTTATTGAGGAGGACGTGTATATCGAGCAACTAGAAGGCTTCGAGACTTTTGATTGAGAGTATTATGTGTGTAGACTTAAGCAAGCATTGTATGGTCTCAAGCAAGCACCCCACGCTTAGTACACCAGGATCGATAGCTATCTCACTGATTTTGGTATCACCAAAAGCGAAGCGGATACAAACCTCTATCATATTTTGGTAGAATGTAAATGGTTGATGATTGTATTATATGTTGATGATTTTATTTTAATTGGTGATGAGTAGCTGATCAAATCTTGCAACGAGGACCTTGCAAGAGAGTTTGAAATGGACACGGGTCTCATGCATTACTTCCTCGAATTGGAAGTATGGAAACTTGATGGGGAACTGTTTGTATCTTAGGGAAAGTATGCCAATGAGATACTTCATAGGTTCTGCATGGATAGGTGAAAACCCATGGAAATTCCTATAATGACCAACTAGAGGAAAGAGCATGCCACTTCAGGTGAGGAAGTGGATGCTACTGTTTACGGAAGTTGGTGGGTTCACTAATGTATCTTGTGAACACATGACTAGATATGTGCTATGAAATTGACCAGTTGAGCGAAGCTATGGTTAGACCAAACAATTTTTTTGGAGGGTAGCTAAGCATGTTCTACGCTACCTTAAAAGCACTACTTATTTTGGAATTTGGTACAGATGGACAAAGAGAGTGAAGTTGTGTGTCTTTGTAGATGTAGATTGGGCATGGAGTCCATCATACCGAAAGAGTAGATAAGGTGGAATTTTCATTGTTGGGACCACAATGGTTTCTTGGTAGAACAAGAAACAAATATTTGTGGCACTCAACTCGGTAGAAGAATAATACAGCTACAAGTCAAGCAACATGTGAGGTGATATGGATAAGAAAGATACTTGTTGGATTGTTTAGTCGAAATGATTGATCCAACCATGATCTATTGTGATAATCAAATTTGCATCGAGCCCTTTGAAAATTATGTTGTTCACAATTGATCCAATCATATCAATATCTACTATCACCATTTACAGGATTGTGTGCAAAGGTAGATAATTTTTTTGGAGTACATTCCTACAGAGGAACAAGATGTTGAAATTTTGACAAAGGCCTTGTCAAGAGGGAAGTTTGAGTTCCACAAATGTAGGATAGGGGTGGTTGATAATACCTTTCTTGTTGAGAGGGAGTGCTAGAAATGCATAAAGAAAACATAAGTTTGACTTTGCCTTGGTCAAACTAGAGAAAATTTGAACTTATACTTCAGTAGAAATTTTGGAGGTAGTTAACTGAGGTGACATGGCACTTGTCACTCAGTTAATTCAAGTTGGGGAAGATTGATTTTAATTCAATATGATTTATTTCTAATTTGTAGCAATCTATTTTAGTTAAATTGGGTTATGGTTAGTTAAACTAGTTCTAACTGCTAGAGGAACTAGTGGATATTAAGTTGTGGAAGTGGAACTTCACCCACACTTAGTGATCAACTAGTTAACTAATCAATCAACCCAAGATAACTGATGCATGCAGAGAATTCAAGTTACCCAGTTGATGTGGATATTCCAAGACATTGTACCATGAGTTGTAGACTATTCCATGTGTAAAGGTGGTGCATGCAGTCAAAGGAAGGACCTAAATGAATTGTTCAATACAATTGAGGAATTTCCATAAAAAAATAGGGGCTAATTCCTCAAGGAATGAAACAAAGAAATATGAGCTTGGAGGGCTTGAAAATAGGCTAAGTGTTGTCTAGAGTTAGTTGGTCAGGAAGAGAGAAAGGCTATACACTTGCAAGTTGTGCGCAGGCTTGCTCAAGCATATGTATTCATCTCTATTATTTGATTAATGAAATACATATAGGAAGGGGTTATGAGCAGTTTCTTTCCCCTAGATAAATATTTGTGCATGTGTGATGTTTCCTTTTGCATACCTATGATGGTTTCTCTAGATTATGAATTAATGTTCGTAGAATTGTAGGGTAGCTTGGAGTCTTGTGATTTAGTAAATTTCATGACCAGTTTCAAATCTACACAATAATTTCTACATAATTTCATTTGAAGGTATAAATGTTGACCTCCAAAAGATCAAAACCATTATGTGAATGGCCTGTACCCAAAAAAGTTGCAGATATACGATATTTCACGGGTCTGGTAGGGTATTATTGTCATTTTATTAAGGGATTCTCCTAAATTTCTTAACCTATCACTTCCCTGCAAAAGAAAGGAAGAGTTCTCAAGTGGGAAATTGACTGTCAATGAAGTTTTCAACAACTGAAACAATTATTAACCTCTTCCCTAGTGTTAAATATTGCCAACCCAAACAAGGAATTTGTGTTATACATGGATGCCTACCAACAAGGGATAGGGGGAGTGTTCATGCAAAGAAGGGAAGGTGATAGCTTATGAATCTTTGAAACTAAAGGAACATGAGCAGAGATACTCTTCTTATGATTTGGAATTAATTGTCATAATCCATGGGCTAAAACAATGGAGACATTATTTATTAGGAAAGCAATTTTTGTTGATGAATGATCATAAAAGTTTAACCAGTTATTTTAAATAACCTAATTTGAATGGTCATCAAAAAAGATGGAATTGTTTTCTTAGTGAATTTGACTTTGACATCAAGCATTTAAAAAGAAAAAAATAGAGTAGAGGATGCATTAAGTAGAAGGGTGTAGTATGTGTATGAACTTCACTGAAACTAGATAGAATTAATTTTTTTGAATAGATTAAAGAAGCTACCCAAAAGGATCTGGAATACAAATTTTTATGGCAGCAAACCCATTAGACTAATATCTGTGAAAAATAACCTAAATATAGTATTAATAAGGACCACTTGCTAACTTTTAGAGGAATAATATATGTCACCTAACAGATTTCAGTTAGACAGTTGATTACGGATGAGTTTCATAGAAGTCCTTCCGGTGTTCATCCTAGCTATTAAAAAATATTCTCAGCCATAAAAAGAGAAGAATTTTGGCCAGGTATGAGAAGAGGTATTGCAGAATATTTGGATAAGTGCTTAGAATATCAGTAAGTTAAAGTTTAGCACCACCATCCCGCTGACCTTCTTCACCCATTATCCATTCCTGAATAGAAATGGGAAGTTATTACGCTAGATTTTATAACTGGACTACCCAAATCAAAGAGACACAATGATTCAGTCATGGTCATGGTAGATAAAATAAGTAAAAAAACTCATTTCATCCTGGTGCAATCTACTTACAAGATTGTTCAAATTGTTGATATTTTCATGAAAGAAGTGTTTTGATTTCATTGCATACCTAAGATAGTTATTACAGATAGAGATGTAAAATTACCTTTGCATTCTAGAATGTTCTCTTCACTAGATTAGGAACCCAAGTATAGTTTATTGTTGCATTCCATCCATAAACGGATGGGAAAACCGAGCGAGTGAATCAAGTGCTTGAGAATATTCTAGGAATGATGCATCAGCCAACCAAAAGGGATGAATATTTACACCTGGTTGAAATTTGTGTACAACAAAAGCTACCACGAGTCCCTAAAATGATCTCATTTGAAGTATTATATGGAAGTAAATTTAGGACTCCTACCAATTGGAATAGTCCTTAAGATAGGATAATGCTAGGACCATACATGTTAGTAGAAATGGAGTAGACCATAAACTGAGTCTGGTAGAATCTAAATTTTTCCCAAGATAGGGAAAAATCTTATGCAAAAAAAAGAGAACCTATCGAGAATTTAAAGTTAGGGATCACATATATGTACAAGTTAAACCAAAGAATATTACCTTAAGTTGGAGTGATTGTGCAAAACTTTCCCCTCGATTCTGTGGCCCATTTCAAATACTATAAATAATTGGACATGTAGTGTACCGGTTGGGACTACCTAGTGTTATGTAGACAAGAGAAATCTCCCTAGATTGAATGGTTGAATCTAGTAACAAACAATCAAACTAGTAAATCTATCCTTGAGTTCATTCCTATTGAAACGTAAGCAAGAATGTTGGAATACGAAATCCGTACCTTTCAAATCAAATGTCTGATGAATATCCTCGCTATGGTTTGATGCAGCTCCTCAATGCTCAGAACCCATACCTGCAAACATAATAACAACAAAGGATCAAAGGCATATGATAGCTAAATGCCTCAATAAAACACATACTAGTGATTAAGGAAACAACTACCTAATATCATCATCAACGGAAAAATGGAAGTAAATACACAATACATCACCTCCATTGAACAATACAGTGGGAAAGAAACACTCTTTTGCATTAATATTGAATAAGAAGGATCAATACAACCTTAGCCTTGATGAAGTAAACCTCCTCCCAATGGTCTTCATCCTCCCCTTAGGTGACAAGTTTTCTATTCCTATTCCAACAACATAAGTTTACAATCAGAAGTCCTCTCTAGCCCTTTTGTTTGTGTTGAATTTATAGGCCTAGAGGAGGAGGTTTGAGATCCTCTTCTGTAGGGATGAGAGCTTCAAAAGGAAGGATTAGGTTTCTCAGAGGGAGGAAGTTCACTCCATGAATAAAGGGATGAGGCCCAAGTATGTAGAATCTCGAGGCTTTCAGTTGGGAAATAGTCCTCCAACAAGGCTTCTAGAAATCACTTTTTATTTTTACTCATGTTAAGATATTTGTGTATTTCATAGTGAAAGATAGAGGACAAATTTGTGTAGGCCACAATGGTAAGAACTATGGTTGCACATATCTTGGCAAGGAAACTACACAAGTGCTTAAAATTAGGTTTTTGAGTAATGAAATCTAGGATTCTTGTTCTTTTTGGGATTTTTTTCTTCTAACATTGCAAGGGGAATGCTTGGAATACTTCATTGGATAGTGAGAGATCCGGATTGGCAAACATTTTCCTAATGTTTGATGAAATGACATGTAACATCCAATCATATAATAGTTCATAATGTATTTCATGTTTCGTTATTGAAGAAATATATATAGGATCCTAGACATGTTATTCATTTGCAAGATATACAAGTAAAATTTAAATTGAAAAATTTAATTATGTATAAGTCATCTTCATTTGATGATTAGCATGAACTAATTACATTATATTTTGTATCTGGTCAAACCAAATGAAGAATTCTTGGTAGATCCTCACCATATTCTCAACTGGAGAAAAATAATACTACGGAGGCAAGCCATCACCCAGGTTAAAGTGCAGTGGAGGCACTTTAGCCTAAAAGAAGCCACCTGGGAGGATGAGAGTTTATGCAAGAAGCTTATCTTGTCTTATTCAAAGAAAAAAATAACATCAGGGATGTGTTATGCTCTTTGGGGGGGGGAGGGGGAGATGTAACACCCTTAGTTATTGCCAATATATGTTTTGTTACTTTTATTTACTTTTACTGCTTAAAGACTTAATAATTTAATGGTTGACTAGAAAAGACTAATGAGAATATTGATGATTAAAGTTTTATTTTTTTATTTTATCATAGAAAAATAAAATTAACGGAATCTTGGAATTCACTGGAAAGAACCCTAGATAAAATTCGTTTACTAGAAAGTTGGAAGTTAATTACCTCTCCCTCCTTTGAGATAAAAGATAATCTCAAAAGGAAAAGAGCCAGAAGGCAAGGAAAATAACTTGGAGGCATCTTGGAATAGTGGAGAAGGGACCAAAAACATGCATAGGACATTGTGAGGGTGAGGCAGGATGTTGCCTACGAGGTGTTCTTGAGATGGACAAAGAGCCAATGGAATCCTCAATATTGATATGAAATCTATGAGTTATGGGCCAAACCTTGGGTCTTGATGCATATGAACAACCCTTGCTAGGGTTACTGATAATTAGTTGTTCTGGTACAAAAGAAGCTCGGGGGAGAGAAATGGGCGTAATTGTTGTTCTCGTGGTTGGGAGGCTATGATATTCCAATGGAATTCTAATTAACTTGGAATAATAGTAAGTATTTACAATAAATTCATATTACTGTGATAATGTATTGGTGAATAATTGTTCTTGTTTATAGAATAGGAGAATGAAAATAATGTATTTATGAATCATTGTCCTTGACTAGAAATAATAGAAGAGTGTTGCCAATAAAGTATTTGAATGACTGTTATTTTCTAGAATTTATTTAAAGAAAATAACTGCAAATGAAATATCAGTGGACAATGTTCCTTGGAACTAAAAAATTATGTGAAAAGGATTGCCTGAAAACCCCTTAAAGTAAATGCTATACATCACGAGACAAAAGTAAGTCTCTAGTATAGTAAATTAAAAGAAAAAGGATTAACCACTGTCAGGTAGTAGTATTAGAACAAATAGGAGGAAACAAACTTAACTTTCAAAAGGGTAGTTGTGACCTTTTGTTACCATACTGGGGTTATTGGCATGATGTTGGTCACGACTAAGTTAGCACCCTAGCTAGGCCAGATATACCCAAACACCTGGGAACAGTCCCAACTTGACACAGTTCTAAATCTAATGATGGAAATTATAACTTGAAACCCCTGTAAACATTTATAATCATAAATACAATTTAATTAAAAACATTATACCTTGAAACCCTTCTAAACAATCATAATCATAAATATGAAATACTTGTGGGAAACTATATTTGCAATACCTTGAAAGGCATGTAACAAAGGAAAAAACATCAACCTTACACATACACAACTAACATGTCCTAGTAAAAATAGAAGGGGAACTTTCCATCTCAAAGATATATTAATACAAGTAAAACCCCGAAAAATTAATGGGCATAGAATAAATAAATAGAAACAACACTTAAAGTGTTATGCCAAAGAGATTGTTTCCATTTAAATACATATACAAAAGATAACAATTCGTGAATTGTTAAACCCTAAGAAGAGCACCCATAATAGTAATATTATTTACAAAACATTAACAACATAAACTAGCTCGAGACTCTGAGGGTTATGCCCTATAAAGAAACCCTATAATACCTTTGGGAGTTAGTGTCATATCCATTGTAAGTCAGAAGCAAGCTCAAGATGAGGATAGAGGATAACTGTGCACCTCAAAAAGAAGAACCGTGTGTAATCCCAATATGTGGAAATGACCAATTTTTCCATCATATGAGAAGAGTCTGCCACTCATTAAGGAGCGAGTTGCAAATCCTACCTATGTATAAACTGACATCCAGAAAGAAAGAAATCGTACCTATGCCAAATATGAAACCCATGACAAAAGAAATAGTAGTGGACAATGTTCCATGGAACTAAAAATTTATGTGAAAAGGGTTGCCTGGAAATTCTAGCTAAAAACCCCTTAAAGTAAATTCTATACATCAAGACACTGAAGTAATTCTCTAGTCTAGTAAATTAAAAGAAAAAGGAATTAACCACTGTTAGGTAGTAGTAGTAGAACAAATAGGAGGAAATGAACTTAACTTTCAAAGGGGTAGTCATGCCCTTTTGTTACTAGATAGGGGTTATTGGCACGATGTTGGTCATGGCTAGGTTAGCACTCTAGCTAGGCCAGAAATACCCAACCACCTGGGAACATTCTCGACTAGACACATATCTAAATCTAACGATGGAAATTATAACTTAAAACCCTTGTAAACATTTATAATCATAAATATAGTTTAATTGTAAACATTATAACTTGAAACCCTTGTAAACGTTCGTAATCATAAATACGAAATAATTGTAGGAAACTATATTTGTAATCCCTTGCAAGACATGTAACAAGGAAAAAAACATCAACCTTTCACATCCACAACTAATACGTCCCAGTAAAAATAGAAGGGGAACTTTCCATCTCAGAGATATATCTCTACAAGTAAAACCCCAAAAAATTAATGGACATAGAATAAATACATAGAAACGACACTTAAAGTGTTATGCCAAAGCGATCATTGCCATTTAAATACATCTACAAAAGACAACAATTCATGAATTGTTAAACCCTAAGAAGAGCACCCAAAATAGTAATATTATTTAAAAAATATTAACAACATAAACTAGCTCGAGACTTTGAGGGTTATGCCTTATAAAGAAATCCTATAATACCTCTGGGACAAAGGTAACATAAACCATTAAATGTAAAAACTCCATAAGAGAGTTAGTGTCGTAGCCATCATAAGTCAGAAGCAAGCTCAAGATGAGATAGAGGATAATTGTGCACATGAGAAAGAAAAACAATGTGTAATCCCAATATGCGGAAATGACCAATTTTTCCATCATATGAGAAGAGTCTGCAACTCATCAAGGAGCGGGTTGCAAATCCTACCTACATATAAACCGACATCCAGAAAGAAAGACATCGTACCCCCGCCAAAGATGAAACCTGTGACAAAAGAAACACGTGCATGGAAATAGATACCCTTCAGTTCTTACCCGGTGGTTTCTTGACACTAGGTTGCAAGATTTCATTCTGGAAGGGAAATCAGGTAGACTGGGTAGGAGCCAAACCTATTTAACCCTAGAAAGCCATGAAAATTACAGGGAAACTATGATCTGCAAGAGTTTTACTTGTGATCAAAAGCGGGAACCAACAACCTCATGAATTGGGATACCTCAGTTAGTTGAACCATTGTCGAACTGCCAAACCTAAAACAACAGGGGAAAAACTCAATCCCACTATAAAACCGTAAAGAAAAAAAATTAAGTATAACTCATAGATGCATTAGGACTCACCTGAGGGCAGATCATGGGGAAATTGTGATGCAAAGAGCATTGGTTACAAAAACCTCTTAATGACTTACGACATGAAAATGAATTGAGGAGAAAGGAGGAAAACCAAATGGTTCCACCTTAACCATCTGGAAAGCAATAGAGTCGTCAAATTGAAACCCTACTTGATTAGTGTCAGTGTCTTCTCCAGGTAGAATATCTTCGGTGTTCAAGAGAGTTCAATCCGTTGAACAAACCCAAAACCTAGCACTCTCCCAAAATAGATAATTCTTGACATGAGAGAATCATTAAAATTATTTTAATATTTATCAAGTCGTTTCCCCAACCAGGGAATATTTTTAGGACAAAAAATTAGCTTGAAGTTTAAAAACATTGGCGAATCTCACTAGTCCCTAATATGCAAAGTATAAAATGTTTATTGATATATCTATAAAATTATTTAAGTATAATGATTTTATATATAGTATCTATATAATGTTAGTGCATTTTAAGGTAAAATTGTTTTAGAATGTAAAATTTGCGTGAATCATTTTTAGAGAAAATGGAAGTTGGTGAATCTTTTTTTTTTTTGGAAAAATAATGGAAAATTAGCCCACCTGCAAATATTAGCCCCTAAAATTTTCCATGTCCCCAATGTAGAAAATGACAAAGGAATATTTATTTGGGCATAGGTATAATGTTTTATCTATTTTCTATATAAATAAATCAAAGAAGCATAGTCTATGATCATGTAATTTGGAGAATTTTCCATGAAGTTGTTCAATACCATGTAAAGTAAAAACAATTTTCTTTTTTCATCTAGTGATGGATGTTAAAACACACTAATGAATAAGAGTGCTCTCTCTCTCAACAACATAAGCATCTCAACAATATAGCAATATATGCAAGCAACTCAACAACAAGCAACATCACAACATATACAATCACAACATATGCAAGCAACCTCTAACAAGCAAAAAATACTCCGCTACTTCACCTCTTGATTAGCAACACCTACTCAACACCAATCAAGCACCTCAACATTCATTGCACCATACATTGTTGCTTTGCAAGAATAACACGCAATTGTTGTATGTCATCAACTATGCATACATCAACTAGCATGTCATCCACTATGCATATATCAATTGACCCTTTTCCATCACCCTTTTCTATCAATGACAACTTCGCCAACATAAAGACATTCATTTCCACTCAAGAAAAGTGATTAATTATTAGATTCCCTCACTATCTAGGAACAATATGATGAGGATCCCCCATATAACTAGATGAACAAAATATTAGTTTTCCCTTTCGAACACAAGCTACTACCTCAATAAATCCTAGCCAACAACAATTTGAGAGACCAAATCCAATTGCTCCATATCTAGAGTGGTTAAGCATAGAAAAACCACCCATCTAGCTCAAATTTTATTTTTTAGAGGAGTTAACAAATGTATGTGTTGAAATATTTGTATTTCAAGCCATAAAGAATCTCCTAATTTATTTTAAGGTTTTTCGAGAACTCTACCTTAGAAAAATAGGGTGAAAGAATAACTACCTGAAGACTATTGATGTGATTAGAAAATTGGTCGATGTGATGTTAGGAAAGGTTTTTAGGTCCAAGTATGTGGATCCAGAAATTCTAGGTGCTAATTATGTCAATATCAATAACACTTCCATTCCTAACACCCTAATTGACCTAGGAGCAACTATCATTGTTATGACGAAGGAAGAAATGAAAGACTCTAACTAACTGGTCCATAACCAAATCACATAGTTCTTTGTTCTTTATTTAGTTGATAGGTTTATAATCAAACCAAATAGAATTTTGGAAGATATAATTGTTTCTATGGATTCATGGGAGTACACAATGGACTTCATGATCCTACAACCAAAATTCAACCTAGGAGGATCTGTATTGATTTTTTGAAGACCTTGGTTGTCTATTTTTTATGTATATGTTGGCTATAAGTAAGGATATATGACTATTTCTAATGGATATTGTACTAAAAATGCATACTCTTTCACCCCCTTGTTATAGACATTTTTGGGCACTTCAACCCCAATCATAAATGTCCATAAATTGAGGGCTCCTAAGTCCCTAAAAGTGTTGCTTCACTGCCTAAAGAAACATGGTCAGCTGATTACATCATCTCCCAGAAGTTCTCCACTAAAAACTGCTCATAAATGGTCAAAACTGGACCATACTGAAAACCCAGTGCAGAGGGTGCGATGCATATCACCTTCCCAGTGTACAAGGGTGCGATGCATACTGAATGGCTCCTTTGTAGGGTGCGATGGTTCGGGAATAGGACAAATGGCAGGGACAAAATGCGAGGTGGAAGATCATGGAATCTTCCAGAAGCTTCCCCTCTGACACTTGCCTCTCTGTTTTTGACCAGGGATGAGTAAGAGATCACCATTCTCCAAGTGGAAGCAGGAACTATCAAAGAGAGGACACTAATCAAGACCCCAAAAAATGACTCATCTCCCTACAATCATCTATATATGGATCCCCCATCACAGAGATCCAGAGGCTAGAATCTTATATCTTGTAGAGAAGTGTTGTTGGTTTTCTGGTGCATATTCATAGTGTTGGGTGATCTAAGCTTTACTTGAGGTGAAGAAGGGCTTTCTAGCTGGAGGATGATACTGGGTCAGAACATATGGTTGTAATCCTCTTGCTACTTTTCATCTTAATAAAGCTATTCAGGTTTTCCTCCATATTCTTGTATGTTTACTTATATATGCATTTGTATGGTTAACACACATCTGGTCCTGTGTTATTTATGAATATAGATCTTTGTTCTTCGATAGTAGTATGTTGCTATGATTCCACCGGTGCTCTTTGAAGTTGGGTAGACGAAGTAGAAGTGGCAAAGCTCTATCAGGAAGGAGAGGAAATTAAGTGCAAGACTAAGGTTGGTCTCCTTTTTTCCACTCCTATCTATTTTCATAAAGAAAAGCGAAAATAGACTTTACTTGTTTGTTTCTAAGATAGCTACCAGTCTTAGTGGGAATAGTAGTATCCAAGTGGACACTATTCTCGGTAACAAAATGGTGACTCCACTGGGGAGTGACTAGATTGTTTGTTAGCCTATCTTTGTTTCTTTTATAAACTTACAGACGGAGCCTGAAGGCAAGCTAGCTAGCCTTCGAACTGCATTTGTTATACAAATGCAAAGTAGATCAATGTTGCTTCAGTCTATATCCGGGTTTTGTTTATGAATTAAACAATAGATCTGCAAACAGTCTAATTGCCCTAAGTGGTGGCTCTAGTAACCTCCTTAGATCTACCCTTGTGATTTACATATACTGAACATCACTTACTCGGCCTAAATCCCCGAACTGAATTGCAAATTGTGAGTAAAAACTCGTTCAAAGTCTCACACTGGTACCATCGCACCCTGCCTTCAAGGTAGTCTGTATGCATCGCACTTCCTGAGTGCAGTAGGTCAGGGAAGGTTAACTTTACCTTCATACTTTGGTTTTTCCTCACTGTTTTCAGTCCTATTCAGGATTTTTGCTTCCTGTGGTTAGTGTATTTATGTGAAAACCCCCTTCTCTTACATTATTCCACCTCCATAGTGCAAAGAACTGTAAGTGTCTTTTATGTATTGTGCGCCATTTTCAATTCTCTTTTGCAAAAAAGTAGCATAGTCGAACTGTCGTTTCTTGATCTGAAAGTGTCGTAGCTGTCGTTTTTAGTTTTAGAAGACAATCCAATTTTTCTTGATAGTCGATTATACAGTTACTATTGCATATGATTTGAATTAATAGTTTTTTAAAGTGTCGAAAAGCAATTTTCATTTCGAAATCGCAAAGTGTCTCTCTTACCTTCACTTCATTTTGAAAAGAAATTTGTTGAGTATTGTCGCTTTGAAGGTAATTCAGATTTGCACATAGCTTTCTTATAATCATTCATATGTTAAGAAGGTTGAAAAAAAATACATGCATGTGCATTTGCATTTTGACTACCTAGTTTGATTTAGGATAGTGCATTTAGCGTGTGCTTCGTGCTCTTTGCTGAAAGATTCTTAACTTTCTTTCCTTAGTAGCTAGGATTTTCATTGTCAAAAGAAGATTAAACGTTTGTTTATCATCTTAGACTGCATTTTAGGAATTGTATATACATCACGCGGTGAACCTAAAAGGAAAATTTTTAAGCAAGATCAACTTAAAATAAATTTAATGAATCTAACAACGCTTTGGAACCTAACACACAACATCTAGAGGTCTAGGCTAGAGACGTATTCCGGCGTCGTAAAACCTGGTAACTGTTGTTTTCATTGTTTGGTTGGGTGATTCCTCCACTCTGAGACGACAAGTGCCAGTACGGACTTGTGCTCCCACGTACCATCGAGTATATTTTGGGAGACCACAATAGGCTGCATCCTTTATCCTTAGGAAGACATGTCTGGCACCCTATCAATCGCAATGCACTAAACACAGCATTCGGGAAGATTGACTGTCGTACTATAAAAAGTATTCATGCAGTTTTACGATTGGTTTGGTAATCCCCTCTGCCTAGATCTCCAGAGAAGTCCATTTTGCTCCTTTTCAGACTCCTTAAAGGAAAAGGTCCTCTGAGCACTTGTCACTTCAAGCTCAATAAAAAATCGAAGGCGACTAGAGTCATCTTTTGTTTTTTCTCGACTCTTTAAAATTGAAAAAACAAGTTGTGTCAAAGCATCTAAAATTTATTTTAATCGGAATAACATCAAAAATTCCCTCGTTGGTCTTTAGGTTGAGAAAATGGAGTCTACCAATGAAGGATTTCCCCTTGGAGGAAATCCTAGTCCCTTCTCCTCTTGGGGAGATGTTGGTGCACCCCATATGGCCACTTTGTCACTTCCAGGGTTGACAATTGGTTTGCCTATTTGGCTCTTCTCTACCTCTGTCGTTCAGAATCTCGTAATTCCTGACCAGTCAAGTCAACAATTAAATGACACTAGAGTTGCCTCCCAACCTTCTACTTCGTCTGATTCTCCCTCTCCTCCTTCCTCTTCACTTGATAAAGCCGATAAAGCTAAAAATAAAGTAACTGAGAAGAAGAAGAAACAAAAAGAGAAAAAGGAAAAGAAGAAAAAGGAACCAAAATTGAAAGGGGGCAACCAAACGTCATCTAGCGAAAATCCTCACACCGCGTCGTCTAGACCTAAATCTCCTTGTGTCATTTGCAATGGAGACCACTATCACCGAGATTGTCCCTGCATCCCTCGGATCTTAAGGGACTAGTCTCCTTGTTTGCACAATCCAGTGTCATCAACCTCTGATGATCATGTTGAATGCACACCATCAACCAGTGAAGGTGAAGCACCTGGACAGAAAAGGAATCCCAGATTTCCTTGTAAATTGTGTGAAGGCAATCACGTCGTCCACAGTTGTCCCTTCCTTGACAAGGCTAAAAGAGTTTTGGATGACTATCCTCCTTCACCGCTACGGCTCCCTCCTGGATATAAAAAGCTCTTGCCAAGTCCACCACTGGTTGAAAATCGGGCTGGCCCATCATTATGGTCGGCCGAAGCGTCTATCATTGAAAACAAACCCTCTGAATCCATACCAGATGAAATTCAAAGGGTCGAGACGACAGTTGACCCTGTCTTGCCTTCAGAGTGTTCATCTTCGAATGATATCGTCACTGAAGAGAAGGAGAACGACACCGTTCAAATACTTTTCATAAACACAGACTCTGATGAACTTGGGGGCAGTCCACTCGTTCCTTTATTGCAGGAAGGAAGTTCATTAGAGTCATATCTGGCCGTCTATTCGGTCCCACCACCAAGCAACCTAGTCGTTTCCTTCGACTGGAATCTACTAGGCAGACCCCGTTTACCAGCTAGTGTACCATTTAAAATCATTGTACAAGCTTATAGAATGGTCATGGCTGGTACCATCATCAATGAAGGGGCTTCTGCGAGTATCCTTTCCTCAACTGCTTGGAAAGTGCTTGGTTCGCCATCGCTTTTGCCTGAAATGAGAAATCTGACAGGCTTTGACAAAGGAACCAGTCGACCATTAGGGATCCTT
>APFE030376662.1:36860-54174 GCA_000404065.3 Pinus taeda | reverse complement strand
TTAAACCCGTAAGGCTGGTCGTTTCCTAGCTTGCATAAAGAAAGGATCCGGGGCAAAGCTTCAAAAGGTGCAAGCCCCTTCAAAATGGCATCTTGAATGAGACATCCTTATTTTACGACTGGCGAACAATGTTATCGTAGGGTTCAAGCTTGTTAAAAAATAAACCCCCCATGAGCAGTTTTAGCACATAGTTCAATCTCGTTAAAAAATAGACATAAGTCATGAGCAAATGTTTCCCCCAACATTTAAGCTCATTAAAAAAATGAACTGGTAAATAACCATTGTGAATGCCTTATCGCCAGCTGTTGAGCCTTGTTCGTGTTCTCATCATCACCTCCACTCTGTTTTAGCCAATCATTCACCTCCATATGATTTTTTACCCCTTCGAGGAACATCTACGAAGAGTGATTCTATTAGCCATCCTTGTGACACTGCCATGATTGGAGAATTCCAAATCTTACCTGGAATCAGCTACTACCCGAAACCATCACTAGTTCCTCGAAAATGAGTCTCCTTTAAGCTCTTTTCAATTGACTCGTAAAATATGAAAAGATTGCCAAGCGATTGGCCTCTCCGGCTCGTTAAAGTCATCGGAAGTGCTATCCCTCCTCTAGATTTTAATCTTTTTGGACCTGACAGATTATTACACAAAACGATCGAGCGCTTGTCTTGTTCGGCTTGTTAAAACTATAAAAAATTCATCCCTTTTGTATTATTTTACGCTTTTTTGGACTTAAGGGATTACATGACGAAAAAGAATCGTTGGAGTCTCCTTTCCATTCCTTTCAGACTCTCTAAAATTGAAAGGGATTGAGTTATCTTTGTCGTTAAACTCGTTAAAATGAAATAGCGACAAACTCGCCCAAATGGATGAGAACAAGTTTCACTGTCGCTAGGCTCGCTAAAATATAGCGAAAGGTTCGCCCGAAGGGCGGATTATAGAACAAGCATATGTTATCCTCCTCAAGCTTGACAAAAATAAAGAGGTACTGGTCAACAATGACTAGGTAAAATTGGGAAGAAAACTTGAAAAAGCTTTATTGGTAACAAGTCGCGCTTGAACATGACACTTTCCTTCCGCATCCAAGCTGGGTTGGGTTGTTCAGTTCACTGGTCATCACCATTGGTCCATCACACCATCCATCTTTGGGGTTAACGCTACCAATCCATCGTCAGTGTTGCTGATATGTTCAAGAGAAGTCATCCAGACAATTCGCCTGTGTCTCACCCACTGCAATACATTCATGCTCCATTCTTTCATGACCACCACCTTGAACCCCGGATCGTCAGATTATTTTCACCTCCAAAATCATTTGCTTCGTTCCGTGTCGTTGATGTGGGATCCATTAAGGCCCTCCTGCGATGGGTCACTTCTTGTCGACATCAGCTCATTATCCAAGAAGTTGACTTAGGAACAACCCTTTCAGTACTTTGAAGCTTGCATGCCTCAATGGCAAGTTTCTCACTTTCGGCGACAGGTTTACATCAATGGCCTTCGACCGAGAGATTTTACGTGGTGTTCGACGCAAGTCCCTTTTCACACCATGTGAATTGTACTGTAGTACCTTGAGGGTCATTTTCATTATTGGTGATTCCTCTCGCGCCTATTAATAGCTTACATCATTGGCTGGTAATCAGGCGATGTCTTTCCATGTTCGATTCTAGAACATTTTTCACATAGATCGACTTGTACTCTGAGTGAAGATTGAATGAGTTTTGAAGACCCCAGATCTAGTTTCATCCATCCGGGCTGCGATATATTCAGGAATATAAAGACATCAAGTGTACATCATTGCCAAACAGATGATCATCCAAATCAAAGGATGCTGAGTCCAAATCATCAGTCTACCACGCAGACGATTGTCTGACCTATGTACATGAAAATGAATTTATAAAGCTAAGCATGGGAATGCCCGCCTCAGCTAGATCATGAAAAAATGTTGTCAAAATAATGTATTGTATTGTATCTTATTACAGGTCGCCTCCCAGCTCGAAAAAACTTCGAATCTTCATAGTAAAGCATTTCACCCAACATCAAAAAGATTAACGACCTCATGCTTTAGGGGGCAACTGTTATAGACATTTTTGGGCACTTCAACCCCAATCATAAATGTCCATAAACTGAGGGCTCCTAAGTCCCTAAAATTGTTGCTTCACTTCCTAAAGGAACATGGTCAGCTGATTACATCATCTCCCAGAAGTTCTCCACTAAAAACTGCTCATAAATGGTCAAAACTAGACCATACTGAAAACCCAGTGCAGAGGGTGCAATGCATATCACCTTCCCAGTGTACAAGGTACGATGCATACTGAATGGCTCCTTTGTAGGGTGCGATGGTCGGGAATGGACAAATGGCAGGGACAAAATGCAAGGTGGAAGATCATGGAATCTTCCAGAAGCTTCCCCTCTGACACTTGCCTCTCTGTTTTCGACCAGGGATGAGTAAGAGATCACCATTCTCCAAGTGGAAGCAGGAACTATCAGAGAGAGGAAACTAATCAAAACCCAAAAAGATGACTCATCTCCCTACAATCATCTATATATGAATCCCTCATCACAGAGATCTAGAGGCTGGAATCTTGTATCTTGTAGAGAAGTGTTGGTTTTCTGGTGTATATTCATAGTGTTGGGTGATCTAAGCTTTACTTTATGTGAAGAAGGGCTTTCTAGCTGGAGGATGATGCTGGGTCAGAACATATGGTTGTAATCCTCTTGCTACTTTTCATCTTAATAGAGCTGTTCAAGTTTTCCTCCATATTCTTGTATGTTTACTTATATATGCATTTGTATGGTTAACACACATCTGGTCCTGTGTTATCTATGAATATAGATCTTTGTTCTTCGATAGTAGTATGTTGTTGTGATTCCACAGGTGCTCTTTGAAGCTGGGCAGACGAAGAAGAAGTGGCAAAGCTCTATCAGGAAGGAGAGGAAATTAAGCGCAAGACTAAGGTTGGTCTCCTTTGTTCCACTCCTATCTATTTACATAAAGGAAAGCGAAAATTGACTTTACTTGTTTGTTTCTAAGATAGCTACCAGTCTTAGTGGGAATAGCAGTATTCGAGAGGACACTATTCCTGATAGAACCCCTTCCCATCCTTCTTCAAATTTGGAAAATCCTCCTTGAATTGAAGATAGTGATGAGGAGACCATCCAATCTATCCTAACTTTAGAACATGCTTCAAATTTTAAGAAATATATTGAGAGTGATCTATTTTTTACTCCCATAACACACACTTTCACATTTATTCATCCCTTGGACATGTTTTTGGAAGATATCCTTGGGAAACCTATTCAATAGCTAAGTTGGCATAACAATTTTACCCAATTATCAATTTAGGTACTATATATGAGAATCATGTATTACTAGTTCAGATCCACCCTGGAAAATCTTTTACTATAAACTCTAACCTAGAACCTACTCAGTAATCTGAACTTATGAAAATGTTGTAAAAGCATAGTGGTGCAATTCTACTAACATGAAGATATTCTATCACGAGTTATGTACTCACCACATTTACCTTAATGAGGATTCCCAACCTAACATGAAATCTCAATAAGGGATGAACCCTACCTTGAAGTACATAGTTAAACAAGGACTACAAAATTTCCTTAATGTAAAAAAAAGTATCCCATTTCTAATAGTAAGTGGCTCTCACCCTCAGTTATTGTGCCAAAGAAGAATGTGACATGGAATGTGTGTATTGAGTATAGAGAGATAAAAAAGGTCACTTCAAAATATTATTTCCCTATACCATTCATTGATCAAGTCCTAGATACCTTGGCAAGAACGGAAATTTTCTCTTTCCTTAATGAATTCAATAGTTATAACTAGATTCAAATTTTCCCTGAAGACCAAAAAGAAAACCTTCACTATCCCTTGGGAATTCTCTACCTATTGTGTGTTACCATTTGGATTGTGCAATGCTTCTACCACTTTCGAAAGAGTTGTCCTTGGGATATTTTCCAACTTTATTCATGACTTTGTTGAAATATACATGGATGATTTTATTGTGTATGAGGATACCTTCTAAGAATCCTTGAGAAATATTGATAAAGTTCTAATAAGATTCTCGAAACAAATATTTCCATTAACAATGAAAAATTACATACCCTTCCCACTGAGGGGATTTTTTTAGACATTATATATCACCCATGGGAATTAAAGGGGATCCTACTATGATAGAGGTAATCCTAAAGCTTCAAATCCATACAATTAAAAAGGACATTCATGGTTTTATAACACATGTTGGATACTATCAACAGGTTTATTGAAAATTTTACTAATATAGAACCATCTATATTTAAATTACCCTCAAAATTTGTGGAGTTTTTTTGGACTACGCAATGCCAAGTTGTGTTTGATTATTTGAAGGAGAAATTATTAGTAATGTTAATTTGGAAGCTTAGTGACAAATTTCAACTATGGGATAAGATTCCTCTTTTTGAGAGGACCAATTTTGACTATTGAAGCACTGAATTTGGAAAAGGTAAAGTGTATTTTTGGATTAAAGCATACATGTGCATCTTTGATTAGGTCAGCGCAAAATAAAATTGGACACCTTTGGAGGGATATAAATACAAGTGACCTAAAACTCATTTATACATCGTCTTGGATCACTCTTCTGTTCTTCTTCTTGGTTTTAGCTTGCATAGGTTTGAGATAGGCTCGTGAAGATTGGTTGGCATAGGTCCAAAATCGCTGGGTCTGAAGCTCACATCTTTGTTTTTAAGGTTTTGGGTCTCAGCCATAGGCATATCATGGAGAAATTTCAACCAAATAATTTTAGCCACATGCATGACACATATTCCCTATGACTAGAACCTAAAGGTCGAATTTTCAGTTCACCAAAGTTTTCGCTTATTGACCATAGATTTTGGTAGTTAGCTATAGACAATGGCAGTTGATTACATGTTCTTGAATCAGGGTTTTGATCATTGACATGGTTAGTTGATTTTTTTGGATAGGTCTATGGTTGAATATATGGATCATTGTACTCTATTTTGCGGAATTATGCAATGAAAATCTAATAAGACTAAGAATTTGAAAGGGTTTTCCCCATAGTGGGTTTTTCCTTAGTGTTCAACCAATCTTGGTGTCTCTATGTGTGAATGCTTTTATTCTATTGTTCCTTTATGTTTCATTGCATTTATGATGGTGTTTTTCTTTCTATATAATTGCATATGTTACTCAATAATATTGTAAGTCTGAATAATGGCATGATCCTATGGGGTGAATTGGATATGTAAATGTTGAAATTCCATTATCAAAGAAAAGAACAATATATCCTTAAGAAAAATTAACATGGGATCAGAGTTGGTCTAAAGGAAATTCATTGCGATCACCCCTATATGGAAGCATGAGAAGATGGAGGAGACCTAAAATAATACTAGGGTTTGAAGGAAATTCTAGGCAATATGATTTTGATGGATACTATGAGGTTAGGGTTTGGAAAGAAACCTTGGGTTATGGAAAAGATTTGAGATATGAAATATAGAAATGCTAGCATGATCAATGTGAAGATGTTCAAAGCACTTATGACAGATTTGATGTATCCCTTGTTGGGGTAGTCTCGATCAGGCTTGGCTGTTGATGAAGTTGGTTGAAATATTGAAGGAAAAATTGTCATATGAATAATGGATAGTCATGAATCTTGAAGACTAGTTCAATAGGAGATGATCACCTCTCATTGAAGATAAGTACCTTTTTATTTATTTACTCCTTTATGTCTTTACCTTTTTTTTTAGTTTTATTGATTTTATCATTAACTATACTTCTTTCATTTATATATGAGTATTTAGAGACTTTGAACCTCTTGATAAGATGTGATAAGTGTATACTTATTGAGGATCATTTGAGATGAAGGAAAACATGGCTAGTGCAGGAAGAGAAGAGCTCTCGATCCCAAAATCAAATAAAAATATACATAGACATCTAAATACTACAAGGTATGTATGGTGTATTGTTTCAATGTTATGCTTCAGCTGCAATATAGGATGGCAAGATAAGCCCTAAGGTATGATGAGTATATCACCTTCACAAATGGCTCATGCATGCATATGAAAAGGAGTTTGATTCTTGATACTTTTGATGAGATGGTGCACCTGGTATTGGACCAGTATCTTACATTCTATTAAGTCATGGTAAAGTCACTTAGGAACTTTGATTTTTTATATACTTGATATTTGGCAAAGCATGTCACATCTTATACATGGTGGATTTCCTTAAGAAGGCTAACATATTGATTTTGTTATGGTGACTTGATACTATTATTAATTCTTGTGATAAGAATGATAACCATGATGATAAACGTGTAAGAATAAGGTTGATATTCATGATCTTCTTGTTGACCCTGGTTAGATTTTGATAAGCTTCGTAGTTATGACATATCATAAAATTGGATTCCCTGATTTGATGATTGAAAGAATGTCAAAGAAGTGATGAATTGATTATGATCCTCAAAGTATGATGGAGCACTTCAAAACTACCCTAATTATATGATTCTAACCCTTGATGAAAATTCGATGTCATATGAGATGATGAAGTAGCTGATACTGACATATTATGACTATGATGAGTATATATATTAGAACTTGATATAGTTCGATCTTATGATCTAGCAGTTTTGTTGATGCATGATTTTATTATGATAGACAAGTTGATGTTTTGAATGATGATGGTTGATGTGGTTTCCCATTCAGAGGGAGAAACTCTCCATAATATCCCTACACCTATTTTCAATTACATTTGATTTTTTGTTGAAGTTTTTTGAGATAAATAGAAAAATATCTAATATTGTTGGTCTGCAACAAGTTTTGGTCTGAGAAGAGAGGTTTTCCTTAGTCTTAGCACCAACTGCATGGAAGAAAGCTTATCGGTGTGGTTATAAGCCTCACAACTATATGAAATAAAGTCTATGGTTGTGGTTATGCCGGTAGGTCACAAAATTGAAGCTTTATGCATAAAATTAGGGAATCATCAAGAATATGAATTTCCTATAGATTTGGAGCAGACAACATAAAGTTCTATGAGTATGGAAGTTTGAATGTTTGACTTACTATAGAGAATGTGAATGTGTTGACTAAAATTTTATTTGCAAGTGACCGGAATATGCATATGAATATGTCATTATGATTTAACCATTGAAGCTAGTGTATGACAATATTTGATAACAATTGCAAGGGTTTGATAAGATTTGTCTTATTGGTATAGATGAGAGATGTTTATAGTTTTGACATGATGCTTGATAGTTCATAAATATGCTTTAAAACATTGACATGATGCTTCATATGTTTTTGGCTTATGGATTGATTGAAGTAAAAAAGATGACACATTAGGGTTTTGACTTGATGACTAATGATTTGAATTGATATATGATGATTTTCCTTGATGACAGTGCTAAGTGAGCATAGTAACTTTCAGTGAATAATATTGGTATTTAATAGTAATTTTATATTGGCCTCATTGTCTTTGGCACATTGGTTGAAATATTAATAGTTGTGATTAAGTGTGAATTAATCTCACAATGAGTGGATGGAATTTGCATGACTCATTCTTCGTATATGCATGAAACTTATGTAACTTGTCCCTGATGTATCCATTCATATTTAGTGTCATAAATGATTCATGTTATGATCATAAGCATGACTTGATAAAGGTTGATTGGATAGTGCTTGGTAAATAAAAGTTTGTTGTAACTTGATTTGAGCTCTACCTAATACTTAGTCAAAGGAGTTTGTCACAGGGATATTGGCAGAAATTTTATGATTTTGATATTAGTTTTGATCTAGAATTTAAGGCTTGATAAGTTGATTTAGTTGATTTGATTGGACAATATTGATTTGTATATTGTTTTGGACAAGTGTTATGTTTAAAGCATTATATGAAGCAAGCTTACTAAGCATGGTATGTATGCATTGACATCCATTTGGTGAAGCTAGGAAGATTTGTAGACCTAAGCCTCTACTTCAAAAGTGTTCCACGGTATGACTTTGATTTTTGGTCTTATATATTGATGAAATTTTCTTCACAGGTAATGAGCCTCTGATGATCAAAGTAAGAGGGAGATGGCCTTTGAATTTCAAAATGAAGAATCATGCAATGATGAATCACTTTTTGAAGTTTGGAAAATAAAATATATACCATGAAGCCATTGAAGAATTTTTAGAAAGTGTAAATGCAAATCTTTGGACACTTCGATTGAATTTCAAGAAGATATGAAGAAATATTGTTGAACCTGCCTTGGCAACCAAAAGTCATTGATCTTTCGTGTGAACACCCATCCATGTATATATATATATATATATATATATATATAATATATATATATATATATATATAATATATATATATATATATATATATATATATATATATATATATATATCTGTGTGTGTGTGTGTGTGTGTGTGTGTGTGTGTGTGTATGTATACATATACATATACATATACGTATGTATATGTATACATATATATATACACACACACACACACATATATATATATATATATATATTATATATATGTCTTGCATAGATCAAACTGATTGAATTCATGATTGAGCCTCTTCATACACATTGATTTTTTGTCGAGCACACTTCGCGATATTTGCATGGGATGATTGATTTTTGGTCTGAGACATTATTCCTGTGATATGTGACTACACAGATATACTGATTTTGTTTGGGATCATTATTAATGAGATGATAACATCTGGTTGTTGCCTTAGTATGAGATATTCCATGATATTTTTGATGAGAAGTTTCTAGCTTTAAGCACGACCAAGCTTGAATATGATGTTTTTATCATAGCTAGTTGTGAGGGAGGTTGAGGAAGCTATATGGAGAGCTATTTGAGTAGGCTCTGGATATGACAGGGATACATTGGGATAATATTGAGTGGGATATGATTAGAAAATAATTTTATATATAGATGGTACTAAGATCTCTTCATGTATTGAGACAATGATGTCGTACAAGACAAGCTTAGGCATGTGGTTGTCGCCTCTATAAGAGGGAGGATGAATAAAGTATCCTTATTTTTTGTGACATATATTTTTTGATATAATATTTGATTTAATTGTGACATGATGATTAAGCAAGTACTATATATGAGAACGATGATATGTTTTTTATATACAGATAGTAGGACTGATCGATAACATTGAGCTAGCTCTCCTCCCCCTTGTTTGAGATCCTAGGTAGTGGAATTGAGAGGGAAGGCTCCTGGGGTTGAGGAAATTCTGGAAAATCGATGTGCATGATCCCTACTCTTGAAGTAGGTTGGTATATCCCTTATTGTTTAATCCTTGCCCATTTGACAAGTCAAGTATCTCCCCCTATATTGGTCTTTGCAGAGTATACCCCATTTTACATCATACCCACAAGTCGAGCATGTTTGGATTGCCCCTCCCCATATGGCCAAAGGGTTGAGGAGGCTTAGGGGTGTGTGATCCTTACCTTTTGTAAGTAGGGCATCTCACCCAAGCTTGGATTATGATGTAGGTGTTTTACCACATGACTATTGAGTGTCATTGTTGGGAAGATTAGTGGGCAATAACATGGGTTAAGATGTGCTCCCCTATATCACCTATTGCTTAATATGGGGTTGGATATATTTTTATCCCCCATGTGCTCCTCGATATGGTTCTAGGTTGAGATGTGCTCCTTGTTGATAAACTTTCGGATGTTTCCTAGGTGGTACCATTCGGATCCCTATTGGCAGTGATTCTAGGTTGAGATGTTCTCCCCGATGTAGTTTCAAATAGAGATGTTCTCCTTGATATTGTTTTATATTGAGATGTGCTCTCTGATGTGATAGAGGGTGGTATCTTAGGCTCACCTCCAATGTCAAATTATTCTTCTTTTAGATTCAAGTATGTTTAGCATATGAGAAGGAATAATCAAGAGATGAGAAAGAATAAGCGGAGATGAACCGAGATGAGCATGTTGACATTTGATGACAAGATACTTTATAAAAGTTGCGATTTGATGACATGATACTTGTGATAATTACATGATGCAGTTGGAATTTCTCCCTAGATGAGAGGGAGTGTTGACTTGGCAACTTAGTAACAAATTCCAACCAAGGGACAAGATTTCGCTTTTCGAGAGGACTGATTTTGACTATTGAAGCATTCAATTTGGAAAAGGGAAAGTGTATTTTTATTTAAATCCCACATGTGCATATTTGATCAGGTAGACCCAAAAGAAAATTGGACACCCTTGGAAGGCTATAAATACAAGTGACATAAACCTCATTTGGACATCAGTTTGGATCATTATTCTATTCTTCTTCTTGGTTTTGGCTCATACAAGTTTGAGGCAAGCTCGTAGAGATTGGTTGGCACAGGTTCGAAATTGCAGGGTTTGAAGCTCGCATCTCTGCTTTTAGGGTTCTGGGTCTTAGCCGCAAGCATGTCATGTAGAAATTTCAACTGCAGTCGCAAGCATGCCATGGGAAAATTTAGACCAAATCCTGTTAGCCACATCCATGACACATATTCCCTGTGACTGGAACCTAAAGGTTGAATATTTAGTTGACTGAAGTTTTCACTCATTGACCACAAAGTTCGACGATTGACTACAGACAATGACAATTGATTACAGGTTCGTGAATCAGGGTTTTGATCATTGGCATGGTTGGGTTCATCTCATGGACTTTGTTTACTTGATTTTTTTGGATAGGTTTATGGTTGAAGATATGGATCATTGTTTCTATTTTGTTGAATCATTCAATGACAATCTAATAAGAAGAAGAATTTGAAAGGGTTTTCCCCATAGTGGGTTTTGCCCTAATCTTAAACCAATCTTGGTGTCTCTATGTGTCAATGATTTTCTTCTATTGTTCCTTTATGTTCTGTTGCATTGATGATGGTGTTGTTCTTTCTATATAATTGCATATGTTGCTTCATAATGTTGTAAGTCTGAATAATGACATGATCCTATGGGGTGAATTCGATATGAAAATGTTGAAATGCAATTATCAAAGCAAAGAACAATATAGCCCTAAGAAAAATTAACAAGTAACACCTATATTATGAGGCCTAACTTGACCTTTACCTTTCTACATTTCTACAGATGCTTCACATATAAATATTGGATTTGTAATAGCCCTGGTGAAAATTTCATGTAATAAAATTTAATAAAGGAAAAATAATACCATGATTAAGGGACACTTATTCCAAGCTGAATGTTGGGAAAATATATCCTAGTGGGCATCACTAGATGTGTGTTTTGGCTAAGGAAAATTGGCAAAGGCTAAGGAAAAGGCATTAAAAGGAAAAAAGGAATTTTTGGCACAGATATTTATGAAAATAAAGGAAATTAGGAGAAAAGGAAGGTAAAAGTTCATATGTTGCATGTATAGAGGAAATTGAAGGAAAATAATGGAAAATGAAGAAATTATAGGCCTCATGCATAAAAAGGCTTACGATGAACAATTCATGGCTTTTGTCAAGTTCAATTTTGGAGCTCTCTCATTTTTCTCTCTCTCTCTCTCACTCTCTTGGTCACTTGGAGCTTTATTGGATCACTCTAGTTTGGAGAAAAGGAAAGGGAAGGCAAGGAAAGGAAAGTAGGATTAAGTATATTCAACAATAATACTTGTAGATAACCTTTTTGATGTGTGATTTACTAGCTGGCTTGGACATGCATGGATTTTCATGTTGGTGTATGGTTCTCTTGCTCTTGATGACATGGTCTTGTCGGATATGAAAGTGGTTTTCAACCTAGCCTAGCATTTTTCTAAATGCCATAGTATGTTGGGATGTTTATTTCGGTTTTGGAACTTTGGAATTGTAGGATGGATTTTAGAATCTAGGCCAGAGGTGTTCTCAAGGTTCATTCCCAAAGGTTAAGGAATCCCTCGACCAATTTTGGTGGGATACGCGGTAAAACTTGAAGGAGCAGTATTAGTTTAAGGCCTAGTGATCCAAGTTTCTATTGCGGTAAAGCTTGAGAGACAAGGAGATAGAAAATTCCTCAAGGATAATGATGGATTCCAGATGGAATTCCAAGCTATTTTCGGTTGTAATCGGAGCACTAGTTTTGGTGTGATCACAGTTGGATGATGGTGGAG
Source organism: Pinus taeda (assembly GCA_000404065.3). NCBI lineage: Eukaryota > Viridiplantae > Streptophyta > Pinopsida > Pinales > Pinaceae > Pinus > Pinus taeda. The sequence goes on along the minus strand of APFE030376662.1, from coordinate 42,095 downwards.
GTGGTTTAACCTCTGGATTCCCTTGATTTCTCTTGGATTGGTTGTTCTATGAGATCCCACATTCATGCTTGGAATATGGCATGGGGGTGACTGGCTAAATGAGAGTTTTGGTTTAGCCATGTCTATGGTTGGGTGGTATGTGAAAGTCCCGAATCTGGTTGGATTTTCCTATGATTAATAAAAGCTCAATGGAGAAGGAGGTGATCCTTCTAGTTATGTTTCATAATTTTTTTCAGCCATTTATGCTATGTCTTGTATCCTAGACCTGTAGGTTACATTGATGCCAAGTGTTTGACAGAATGTTAGTCTCGGTTGGGGATACTCAGGCCTAGTCCTGAGGGTGATTCTTGATTGATCATCATGGTTATCAAATTTTTAATGATTTCTAAAAGTTACAACAAGTTTTGGGTAGACACTAGGATTATGGGCTAGAAAAGTGGCTCAAATCTCGATGTCTCTGACACAGAACTGGTAATTCTAGACTATAGTCACTGGTAGGTAGGAATGTGAGAGTGACTTTAGGTTGCTGGTCTCTCCCTTGTCTAGAGCATGAGAGCGAATACGACCTAAGAGCTGTAGAATAGAAGTGGGACCCAAGAACAGGTTGTCTGAGTTGTTGAATTATCTCCTGAGGGGTCTGTTGATGATGTTGGATGACTGTATGTGATGTTCCATCGATTCCACTTCCTTAAGGTGGAATAGGAGGTTGAATTAGATCATAGAAGCCTCTCTTCTCATGTTTACCCCTATTAGCATGGTTACTTTGGGCAGACCTGGGAGGGTATGTTACAGGAGTTGTGAGGGGACAAAAAGGGGAGAAGAAACCTTATTCCATCTACTATGATGTTAAGAATCTACCTAAGCAAAGCTATATGGTAAATGAGAAATATTTTATGGATGATGTTAATTATGATATTAATAAATTTCATTATTATATCATCTATTACCATGTGTTTATCTATACTAACCAATTAACCATTCACTATATTATGAATAAACCCATTACTAATGACAAAGTGACTAGTGGTAGATGTGGAGCCTGATTATCTTTGATGAGCCCCAAAAATGGGTAACTTAATGGGCTCATTTTGCCTATTATTCTCAATTAATCCACCATTCTTCATAGTTTTATGCATGCTTTTGAATATATTTATGTTAATTGAATGAATGAGAATAGTCACTTGACCACAAAGTCTAATACGTGCTTATTGCAGATTTTTGGACATCTTTTGGACCAAGGTCGGGCATTTATGAGAAAATTGGCAGCCAAATATGAAGGAACAAGGCTGAGGATTTGTAGGAGGCGTGTTTCCTGCACTAAATGACCCCTTCCTTGAGTTCTCCACCATCAGGTCGGAGTTCAACAACCCACCAAAGATGATTTCAAGGGGTAGCCGAGCAAGTTTAGTGAAGTGGCTGATTAACTGCAGTTTTGGGCAGTCAAGCTCCTAAAGTTAAGGAGGACTGTTGGGAGTCCTCGTGTTGCATAAGTAGGAAGGCTTCAACCCTTGGTAATTTAGCTATTGAACAATTGATTTTCGCACTTTAGTGCAGCTCTGCATTTCAGCTCATTTTTTAGCTCTTGTTGTAAACAGTTTTGTGACATCACTATTATTTTGGATTAATGAAGATGAATCTCACTTTGCACCAGCTCTGAGCTTTCTTAGGAGGTTGTAGCTCTTGGGGTTGGGCCCAACCCAAGTGCTAGTACCTCCTTTGTGTACTTTTATGTGTTTTCTTGTATTCATAGAATAGTTTATGCTATTTAGGTTAAAATCTTGCTTTGTTACTTAGGATTGGTTTGATGATTAAGATAGCTTTTTATGCTTCAGGTTGATTTGACAATTTGGTAACAAAAAATATCTACAAAAAGGCCATCAAGCAGTCCTTGATCTCATCTCTCCCTCCTTGGGACCATGAGCTGGGACCAAGGCATACTTGCTGCCACAAAAACACTGTTTTTGCCTTCCAATGCAAATATTAGTGTTAGATTTTAAGTTGGAAAAGTTGATATCAGTTGTGTTTTCATGTTTATAGCCGTTCTTGCTTAGTTTCCATAGCTATCTTGCATGATTTCCTGTCTATAAACTTATGTTCATCATGTTTCTGGTTTTTAGGTAAGATTAGGTCAAAATAGATAGATCTCTAGTATTTTTTAGTCTTTGTTCGATCAATTTTAGAAAATAGTGTGCAAAGCACCTGTGATACATCCCTACCTACCCTTCCTCCATCATACAACCTGTTCTAGACCCTAATTCCAAATTTCTCCCCTTCATTTGCCACACTTTTCCAATTTTCCCTAATTTCTACATTTTTGTGCAACCTTGCTCTCTCCATCCTTGAACAAACCCAACCACCTTCATCAATCCTTAGCTTCATTTACGAGGTCCTAGACCCCTTAACATCCTTATCCATCCTTCTTTTCCACTTCCCACCGTTTTTCCACCATCAACCCTCCAAAATCCACTTTCGGCCTGTTCTTGTAGAACTTCTTGTAGAACCCTTTCATACTTCCTGTAGAAGTTCATGTGAGCAGTTTTTTCAAGATCTGATCACTGTGGAATTCTCTAGAAGGGTGCTAGGGACCCCTTAGGCCCTTTTCTCACCTTCCCAACCTCCTGCAAGTGCCCACTCCATTTCCTTTCACGAATAAACCCCTGCACAGTAAAAAATAGTTAAAGCACATGCATAATAATTCTGCAAAATTACTCAAAAATACAAAAATATTTTTTTTCCATATTTTCCTTCAGAAGTAGCTTAGGCACATGCATTTTGACTTTCTAAGAGGCAATGGCATCCATTTCAGCAACTTTCATCTCTTTTCTTGCACCATTAGGGTTAGTTAGTAAAACTAGGGTTTGCTAGGGTTTGCATTTCCTTTCAGCTTTTATCTTCTTTCTGCAAGTAGACTAGCCTCTTTTGAGTTAGCTTTCATCCATCATAGTTAAAAGCTTCTTCTAAGAACTCATAGAAGTTGGCTTAAGCTCCTAGAAAACTTGTGCCAGTTGATTAAGTGACAGCCTGCAGTAAGAGCTAGTACTTGTGCATATAGCATCGTCGCTTCCAAGTTTGTTACGAATTATCGGGTTGATAAAAGTAAAGAAGGGAGTCCCAGGAGTTGCATCATCATTGCTGTAATACTGGAGCCCTCCATGTTTTTGGCGCCGTTTCCGGGGAAGCATCAGAGTATTTGTGATTACTACTTTTCTTCTATTTTCCACTGCAACCTTCTGCTAAGTAGTTTATTTAGCAAGAGTAGAGTAGTTGTTTCATTTCCATTCTGCAATTTCATTTCCGCAAAAGTAGATTAGACATTTCCTACTTTCATTTCATTTCAACAACCGTAGATTAGATATTTCCCGCTTTCATAGATTAGCATTTCAATTCTACAATTTCATTTCAGCAGCATAGATTAGTCATTTCCTGCTTTCATTTCAATTCTACATTTTTCATTCCAGCAAGGTTTATTTTAGTTAGTTTCATTTTTTTGTTCAATTAATTTCAGTTTTGTAGGTACAAGCAGAGAAAAAAGCAAAATTCAACCAAAAATATTTCATTTCATGCCTCGTAGGAATAGAGACAATTCAGGAAAATTCCTACCCAACACCCCCACCACATCACTGAGTCACCCTTCTCTCTTCTTTGTTGGCAGTGATCCAGAAGAACCTATAGGTGAACCTCCAGAGATATACGAAGATCCTATAACAAAAGAAGAGCAAGAAAACATTCCTCTTGAGACCACGACTGAACAAAGAAACGGTATAGGAAATGAGGAGAGAATAGAAGGCGCCTTTCCCATTCGAGAGACCAATGGGGACACAAAAATGAAAAACATAATTCCCTCAGCCTTACCACACTTCCATGGATTAACCACTGAAGACCCTGATACATTCTTGTTTGAGTTTTCTATCCTTTGTTGAACTTATGACTATGCAGAAGACGAGCAAAAGTTGAAACTCTTTCCCTCTACCCTCAAGGATGCAGCACTACGTTAGTTCATGGGGTTACTTGGAAACAATATCACAACTTGGGCTCAGATGCAGCAAGCCTTTAACAACAAATACCAGGATTACTGTAGGTCAAAGGAAACAAAGGGAGAAATCTTTCGGATGACCATGGGAAGTGATGAATATTTGGAAGACTATGAAGAAAGGTTCCAACTCAGTTATAAAAGAGCCAGGTGCACACTTGACCTCGAATCTCTGAAGTTGGTTCTGCTCCGAGGAGTCCCTGAAGACATTCTAGATATCCTTCATTTGCTGGCTGGGAGAGACATCTACCAACTACCTTATGATGACATAAAGACTCTATTTAGAAACCATTCTAGGGCAACCCGGAAAAGAGGTAGGGGGAGTCAACTTTCATCCAGTGCCACCTTCTCCAAACATGAGTTTGCAAATCAGATGGAAGACCTTAAAAGTGAGGTGAGACAGAGCATTTCCATGCAAATGGATACCTTCTGAATCCAACAGAAGCAAGAGGAAGCTGAGAGGGCTTTTTCCATCTTTTTTCCCAGATGCACAAGGAAGCATCCTCAGAACGAGTGTTCATTGCACTCCGTAGAGGTATGTTTCGTTTGTGAGGCAGACCACTGTTATGAAACCAGCTCGAAAAAAAGATAGAATGGATAGATTAACGCCTTAGAATTCAGCCTCTTCGAGGAGGCAACCTTCTTTACATTACATAAATGAACAATTCTTGGATGATACAAATGAAAATACCACCTTTATATATATAGGAGTCTAAGGGGTCATTATATAATCAGAGTCGACATAATAGTAATAATGTAAGGGCACAATAATAACAATAGTGGGCTTCTATGGGGCACAATAGTAACAATATGGGCACTACATGGGTACATCAATAAATAAGGGGCTTGTACTAATAATAATAAGGGGTTACACTAGTAGTATAGGGGCCTAACATGCCCCTCTCCTTCAAAAAGTGTTGTGCTCAATGCTTGAGCAGTTCTTAATGCTTCTGTATAAAATTCTTGTCCTCCTATGTGGAATCTTCAGTGGGTAAGTTCTTCCACTTGATGAGGTACTCTAAAATTGATCGATTTCGTAGCTGTCGGGTTCTTGTTTCTTTGACTGCTCCAGGTTCCAATATGATTTTTGCTTCCTCTTCAATTTTTGGCAATATTGTTTGAATTGGGATCTTTTGCAACTTTTGAATAAGTGGCCATACTTCTTCGTCCTTCTTCCATTCATCCCTTTCTTTGTTTATCCAATC
>APFE030376662.1:10742-24687 GCA_000404065.3 Pinus taeda | reverse complement strand
AAAATCAAGCTGGTAGTCCCGGTTTCGGGATCCAGTGGGAAATCTCTGTGTATACGTGTTTTATGTGTTATGCTCTCGTATTTTTATTTTTCCTGTGATTTAGAATTCGTATGCAGGTAATTTCTGTACGGGGTTAAAACCTACAGTGAGTAGTAGCAGAAAAGATTGGGCAGATCACTTGGTTGAGGCCACCTGGGCCTATAACACTACTTGGAAAACTACAACAGGTTTCACACCCTATGAGCTAGTCTACAGGAAGAAGGCTTTGCTGTCCATAGAATTTGAATATAACACATTGAGGTTGGCAGTTCAGTTGGACCTAGATCTCAGCCATGCACAATAGGAAAGATTACTGCAGCTGAATGGATTAGATGAACAGAGAATGTAAACCCTTCTTCACTCAGAAGTAGTCCAACTTCAAAGTAAGATATGGCATGACCGGAACCTTAAAGAAAAGCAATTTTAGCCAAGAGATTGGGCGCTGTTATATGATTCAAGATACAATGATTTCAAAGGAAAGCTAAGGACAAAATGGCTGGGACCATATATAGTGGAGAAATGCAATGACAATGGTTCAGCCCTTATCAAGACTATTGATGAAGAGGCCATCCCCATGCTCATCAATGGGCATCGATTGAAAATCTACAGGAAGCACCTTTTTAAGCAGGAGTTCATTGAAACTCTGGGTAAATCAATGCTGGTAGTGGAGCAGGCCCCTATCTCCACTCCACCAACACCTTGAAAAAGAAGAAGAAGAAGAAGAAGAAGAAGAAGAAGAAGAAAAGATCCTTGGGTGAAAACCTCTTGGAGGTGCCTAGGGCAGACAGTGAGGGTGAAAACCTCTTGGAGGCACCCCAGCTGTCTCAGACTAAAAAAAAAAAAAAGGAGAAAAAATAAACCTAATTTCTGTTGAATAAATTGCAGGTTGCAGGAAGGTCATTACAAGTTTTAGGAGGATCACACAAGACAAAGATAGAGGTCATAACCAGGCTACAAGCATCCCTCACAATCCATTCCTCCATGACCATTACCCTTTCCTAAGATTTGGTCTCATTCGAGCTAAGATTTCACTTTCTACAGGAGATTTTGTATCTTCTACAGGAAGATCCCGTAAAACCTACAGAAAAGCCAAAATCAATCTTAGAAGAGGTCTCGAAGGTTGGGAATTTGTCTATGAGGCCTGTAAACCTCCCTACTTCCATCCATCACCATATGTCACCATTTTTCCATCTCTGTACACCTCATTTGCACTCATTTTTATGTCCTTTCACAGTCACACATAGAAATCCTGTTTCCTTCATGTTGCCAGCAAACATTTTTAATGACAAATCAAGGCAGCAGTGTTTCACTCACCATACCTGATACCCTCCATCTAGACTCCTTATCAGCCAATACCCTCATCAGCAGTGTAGCCCTGCTCATTCTAGCTTGCATTCCAGGAGGAGAAGCAGCTACAGGACATCCTACAGGATTCCTGTAGCAGCGAATCCCCCTGAAAGACATACTCCAGAGACAGGGACAACAAAGTATGGCATATGAAACATGCATGGAGTTCTACTTGAACATGTGAACATCAACAATAGCCTGAGGCCAAGCATGCAGTGCACAAGCAGCAACAACAAATGAAGAAATGGGTTCCAAAATCCGAAATCTGCATAACACGGCCATGATTACACAGGTAAGTGCCTAAACTCATTCTTCAATTGCATAAATCATATTTCAAGGCTGTGTGACTATGGGAATGGTTCAGATTGAGTGGAATTGGTGGCCAGTCAACTGGCCACCCTCGGCCAGTCAACTGGCCACCCTCAGCCAGTTACACATCCTCGTGGAATCCAAACGAGCCCCGTTAAATTCAAAACTGCCGATTAGATGTGAAGCCAGCACGTGTGGAGTGTCCATTCAGGAAGAAATCGTCGGGACTGGTAGTGGTGGCGGTGGATAACAGGAGAAAGGGAGGTGATGATGGTCAAACAATATGCAGAAACATTATGGCTGTGACTTAGGATCAACGGTCTGATCCGACCACCTCATCCCCTCATCATGAATCGCGCCCGCAGTTAAAAGACAACTCAGTTGAAACATGCATCACCCTTTGTTCATTCTGCACTCATGATGTTCTTGACTGGAGTACGCATCCACTACTTCTAGAGCAGTTAACCAGTTGTCCTACACTAGTTTTCTGCCTGTTTTCAAAATTCTCCTTCCTATTGGGCTCTACCGGAAGCACAATTTCTTTCTACAGGAGCTGGGAGATTTCTACAGGAAAGGCAGAGAACAGCTTTGCAGAAAGGAAACTCGGGATTTTTGTCGAAATTCAAGCTCAAAATGAGGTAGGCTCGGGAAAACTACTATGTGCATGATTTTTTTGAGTAAGGTGGTAAATTGAACGTGGCAGTAGATTGAAAAAGAAAGTGGAAGTCTGCCTATGCATTGAAAAAGTGAAAGTCTGCTTGCATATTTCCCTGAGTCTACACAGTTTTTTTTTCTCTTTGCATTTGAAATCTCCCCATCCTTTCTTAAATTCACCTGTAAAAAAAAAGATACACGCAACAGTAAAGGCTAGCCTCTGTGTGTGTGAAAAAAATGAATGTGCATATCTATCTACGTGCTGAGAAAAGAACCTGTGTCCTTATCCCCTGTTCTGTAGAAAAAAAAAATTCTTTTCAAAACCAAGAAGTCAAATTCAGGGTGGTAGCAGTTTAAAATAGGAGAATTATTGCCATTTGATACTGCAAAGAAGCACCCAGGACATTCCTTCTTGGGTTCAGAAGAAACCAACTTCAGCTATCTTCTGTTTTAGTGATTGATTTTTTTCCCACCTGAGCATTTTCTTTTTTAGTTAAAACATGAAAAGAGCACTCAACACCATGCCAGGAGGATTTATAAGGAAATAACCCTCAGACTCTAGCAAGTTGCACGAGCACCCTGAGGTGGTGGACCTTTTCACCAGGGCAAATTGGATATCCTTCTTTGACAAAATTCAGGGTTATGATGAGGAGATAACTGAAGAGTTTTTGATGTCCTTGAGACCACATTCGAAGACACAGGCCCAGTTAGTTTTAGTGGTTTGACCCTAGAACTTACACCTAATCTCATCAGTAGAATTATTGGTCTACCATTGGGTTTCCCTTGGAGCAAAGAGGAGAGATCATTGGGACAAGTTGCTAAGAAAACATTTTTTCTGCCTAAGGAGCATTCTGTAGAAGACAAAATGGGGTTAGAAGGACAAGTTTGCCTCCTCTCTGGAGTGAAGTTAGTTATCAAATAATGAAGTATATCACATGTGAAGGGAGGTTTAGCATCATTTATGGATACCATTTCAGGTTGCTACATGAATTAAGGTATGGGATGGACTTGCCTCCAGCCAGAAAACTGAGCATCCCATATTTCCTCCTTCAGTCCTTAATTGAATGTGGTACAAAGCTAAATGAAGGGATCTCGGATCAGTTGGCCCACCATGGGCTCATCAAACTATTGGTGGAAGATGCTTTACACACCTATGCTATCCCCATAACTTGGGAAATCTTTAGAAATATGTCCAGGGATGATGACTTTAGAAATTTGGCTAAGAACATCACCCCATCCAGTAGTGATAAGGGGGAGCAAACTGAAGAAATTGAGAAGAAAAATGATGAGGGAGCACAAGACATTCAAGTAGAGGGAAAAACAGAGGAAGAATAGAAAGAAAAAGAAGAATTTGACAAGACTGCTGAGCTTAAAACAAAGAAAGAGACAACAAAAAGAATAGAGAAGGGAAAACAGACACAGATTGGAAAGGAAAAGGCCGAGAAAACCCAAAAGAAGACTTCCATGACCAAAGCAGGCACCCAACAAGAGAAGGAAAAGACACACCCTGAGATATCAGTAACATAGGCAGAAACAATGGGCATAGAGATTTCTACAAGAAGTGAAGGAAAATAACAGTAGCAAGAGGAATCCCCTGAAAAGTTGGCACGGGAAGCAGCAGTTGTGCTTGCTGCATTAAGCACACCTACAAAAAAAAAAAGGAAAAAGAAAGAGGCAAACCTCCATGTACTTTAAAGCCAGAAGAAGCACAAGGATCAAAGTGGGCAAACCCCAGCCACAATCAAAGGAACCAATTGTCATTAAGGACACAACCACTAAACAGAAAGAAAAGTCTCCTTCCAAGATATCTATCACCTATGAAACAGGAAGCCCAAAAACCTCCACATGTAGAGAGAGAATTAGGATGATGGACTCAAAGCCAACTCTACAGGAAGTTGAAACATCTCTACAGGAAACTCTAGCCAAGTTAAAAGAGACTGAGAAACTGGAGGAGAAGGCAACCAAACAATCATAAGGAGAAGACAAGACCGAGAAGATATTGGAACCAAGCCCTCAACCTAGTTTGGGCTCATATTACAACTTGTTAGAAAGTGGGAAGATCATCCCACAGAAGTTTGTTGTACCACTTTTATTTGCATTGGAACAAGAACGGGTTAGGACTCACACTTGGATGAGAATTTCCAAATCCAAGGGTGTTGCAGACATAGGCCACCTGGAAGAATAGCTAAAAGAATCAAGAAGAGAGTTGGCCATGGTGAGGCACATAGAAAGCAGTGAAAGAGCTAAATTACAGGAGGAGAATGAGAACTGAAAAAGCAGTTGCAACTACAGGAAGGTCATAAGGAAGATAGACCATTCATTTTGGGAGGGCAGTAGCAGTAAGAAGGACCTCCAGTAGACAAGGAAACAACAGAGAAATAGTAGAGAGAGGAAAAGCTACAAGCTGATGTTGAGATGCTGACAAAACTGCTGTAGGAAAAGGAGTCTCAGGCAGCAGAAGAAATACAGGGTTTAAAACAATAGTTGTGAGAAAAAGAAGCCCAAATGGCCTACATGGCCAGTTGGGTAGTAGAAGCCTTACAATGTAGGCAACCTGCTAAGTCGTATGCATTATATCTTAAAGATCAATGGTTGCAATTTCAAATTAACACATTGGCCCAAAGGGGCATCATTCCATTCCAGAATTACAATCAGTTTATGTATTTGTGTGACAATAGCTCAACTGAAGATAAGGCCAAGTTAGTAGAATTCTATTTACACAACTTGGCACTTCCAAACATGAATCTATGGGACCCCAATGCTACATTGGGAGATGTACAACTCATGGCCATGGTTTCTTGGTTAAGACATGAGGAAAAGAGGGCAATAGAAATTCAGAAAGTTATGGACAGGGAGCTAAGTGAGCCACTCATGATCAGGGCAGAACTAGAAGATCCCTCAGCTCTAGTATATGCGCATCAACACCTTTCCAACAACCCTCAAGTTCTCCCAAACTACGTTGAAAGGCAAGCTCAGGCCATTGCTCACTTTGAAGACATGGAAAGACTGTTTGGTGATAATTGCATTCATGCTTGCATAAGGAGATGGAACACATTGTCCCATAGTCTGAAAATAAGAGAATACCACTCCCTGACTAGAATGAGGGGGGCTTTGGCAAGAGTGCCACTTTATAAACAGTCAATGCAAAATTTGAAGGCCAACTGGATTGGCCTAAAGTTCAGTCCTCCATTACTTTTAGGACTACTGGAAGGGGTCAAAGAAGAAGAAGAACACAGGCAATGGGAGGAAGTAGAGAGAAAGGCAAGGTTTCATGACTGAGAAGAGGACATCACCTCAGAAGCCTGGGATGTCAGAGAGGCAGTCAAAGCAATCAAAGATGATGAACTGGATTAGTTGCTCACAGGATGAGCAACACATTCAACATGGGGGTGATGATGAGCCCCAAAAATGGGTAACTTTATGGGCTCATTTTGCCTATTATTCTTGATTAATCCACCATTCTTCATAGTTTTATGCATGCTTTTGAATATATTTATGTTAATTGAATGAATGAGAATAGTCACTTGACCACAAAGTTTAATACATGCTTATTGCAGATTTTTGGACATCTTTTAGACCAAGGTCAGGAATTTATGAGCAAATTGGCAGCCAAATATGAAGGAACAAGGCTGAGGATTTGTAGGAGGGGTGTATCCTACACTAAATGACCCCTTCCTCGATTTCTCCACCATCAGCTCAAAGTTGAACAACCGACCAAAGATGATTTCAAGGGGCAGCCGAGCAGGTTTAGTGAAGTGACTGATTAACTGCAGTTTTGGGAAGCCAAGCTCCTAAAGTTAAGGAGGACTATTGGGATTACTCATGTTGCATAAGTAGGAAGGCTTCAAGCCTTGGTAGTTTAGCTATTGAACAGTTGATTTTCACACTTTAGTGCATCTCTGTATTTCAGCTCATTTTCGAGCTCTTACTGTAAACAGTTTTGTGACTTGACTATTATTTTGGATTAATGAAGATGAATCTTGCTTTGCACTAGATTTGAGCTTTCTTAGGAGGCTGTAGTCCTTGGGGTTGGGCCTAACCCAAGTGCCAGTACCTCCTTTGTGTACTTTTATGTGTTTTCTTGCATTCACAGAATATTTTCTGTTATTTAGGTTAAAATCTTGCTTTGTTACTTAGGATTGTTTTGATGATTAATATAGTTTTTTATGCTTCAGGTTGATTTGACAGTTTGGTAACAAAAAAGATTTGTAAAAGGGCCATCAAGTAGTCCTTGATCTCATCTCTCCCTCCTTGGGACCATGAGCTGAGACCAAGGCATACTTGCTTGCACAAAAACATTGTTTTTGCCTTCCAATGCAATTGCTAGTGTTAGATTTTAAGTTGGAAAAGTTGATATCAATTGTGTTTTCATGTTTAGATATGTTCTTGCTTAGTTTCCATAGCTATCTTGCATTATTTCCTGTCTATAAACTTATGTTCATCGTGTTTATGGTTTCAAGGTTAGATTAGGTCAAAATAGATAGATCTCTGGTTTTTTTAGTCTTTGTTCGATTAGTTTTAGAAAATAGTGTGTGGAGTACCTATGATACATCCCTAGCTACCCTTCATCCATCATACAACCTATTCTAGCCCCTAATTCTAGATTTCTCCCCTTCATTTGCCACACTTTTCTAGTTTGCCCTAATTTCTATATTTTTGTGCAACCTTGCTCTCTCCATCCTTGAACAAACCCAACCACCTTCATCACTCCTTAGCTTTATTTACCAGGTCCTAGACCCCTTAACATCCTTATCCATCCTTCATTTCGACTTTCCCTCCGTTTTTCCACCATCGACCTTCCAAAATCCACTTTCTGCCTGTTCCTGTAGAACTTCCTATAGAACCCCTGCAGACTTCCTGTAGAAGTTCACGCGAGCAATTTTTTCAAGATATAATCACTGTGGAATTCTCTAGAAGGGTGCTAGGGACCCCTTAGGTCCTCTTCTCACCTTCCCAACCTCCTACAAGTGCCCACTCCATTTCCTTTCACCAATAAACCCCTGCATAGTAAAAAATAGTTAAAACACATGCATAATAATTCTGCAAAATTACTCAAAAATGCAAAAAGATGCTTTTTCCATATTTTCTTCAAAAGTAGCTTAGACACATGTATTTTACCTTTCCAAGAGGTAATGGCATCCATTTCAGCAACTTTCATCTCTTTTCTTGCACCAGTAGGGTTAGTCAGTAAAACTAGGGTTTGCTAGGGTTTGCATTTCCTTTCAGCTTTCATCTTCTTTCTGCAAGTAGACTAGCCTCTTTTGAGTTAGATTTCATCCATCACAGTTAAAAGCTTCTTCGAAGAACTCATAGAAGTTGGCTTAAGCTCCTAGCGAACTTGTGTCAGCTGATCAAGTGACAGCCTATAGTAAGAGCTAGTACTTGTGCATATAGCATTGTCGCTTCCAAGTTTGTTATGATCTACCGGGTTGATAAAAGTAAATAAGGGAGTCCTAGGAGTTCCAGCATCATTGCTGCAATACTGGAGCCCACCAATCTTCTTGATTCAGAGGTCTTGTTTCAACCACGTTTAGATCCCAATCCTCAATGGGGGGTGTGGGGGGCTTGCCCCCCCACTATTGCTGCTAGGGGGTCCAAGGGGGCAACTACATGTTTGAAACCCCCACCTTGGTAGGGGTTAGGAGAAACGCCCCCGAAGCTAATAATAGATGAAATTTTGCCTTGTAAAATATCCTAATTTCGTAGTCAATCTGGGTTGTTCATTAGGCAAATGATTTGATGGTAGAATTTATGTTTAATTTAGGGTTTTTTTCCCTAGAAGGGAACCCCTCAGTTTATATGAGGGAATTGTATTACAGACGTGGATTATTATTTTGAGTGAGAAATAAAGAGGAGATCGTGTGAGAGAAAATAGGAAATTACAACGGATCTATTGTAGGTTGTATCTCTTCATTCTGTTGGATAATATAAACGGAAGGATTGATCGTTTCTTCGTGGACATAGACCAAATTGGGTGAACCATGTATATCTATGTCTCTCTTGTTTTGCGTGTTTCTGTGTTTGTGTTTCCACAACATTTTACATATTTCATTGCTCCGTTAGTTAATTTCTAACAACTAGATGGATGTTTTTGTTGTAAGAGTTCAATGTTACCCATCACCTTGATAGAAACAAGGAATATTTTCTCCTTGCCTACCTCTAATTCGCTATAATGCATTAAAGAATATCCTCCAACTCAAACCATAGGGAACCAAAAGAACCATAAAAATATGAGGATATTGATCCAAGAAGCCTTGGGGAGAAAATCCCTAAAGTTCCTCCTCATTTGAAATTCTAAGCTCATTCCAACTAGTGTTATAAATAGGTCTCAATGACTATCCATAAGCGAGGGTTGAATTAGTACTGAAATCACTTTGTAACTTGAAATTTTGTTAGCAAATCCTTGAGAACTTGGAGATCTTCTCCACTACTGTACTATTTTTTAACAAATAATTGAAAAAGTTCTAAGAGAACCAAGTGATATAACAAAACCCAACATGAATCTTCGACAGAAATTAGAAAGGCCCAAGAATCTATGAAGGTCTATTAGATTCGTCAAGGCTAGCCAATCTTAAATGACTTGGATCTTAGCTGGATCCACATGTGCACCTTGATCATCAATAATATAACCTAGATATTGGACCTTGTCCATGCTAAAGGAATACTTTTCCAAGTGTGAGCGACTTGTCAAATATGTTGTGAGTGTTTTGCCCAATTCTTGTTGAAGATGAGGATATCATCTAGATATACAACCACAAAAGAGTTGGTGAAAGGGCGCAATGTTTCATCCATTAGCCTCATGAAAGTTGTTGGGGAATTCGTTAAACCAAAGGGCATGACAAACCATTCAAATAGACCCTCCCAAGACTTGAAATCGATCTTTCACACATAAATTAGTTATATTGGAACTTGGCGATATCCAAAGTTCAAATCAATCTTATTGAAGTACTTGGCCCCTTTGAGTTGGTTAATAAGGTATTTAATTTGGAGAATTTAGTACTTTTTCATGAATATGATTTTGTTCAAAGCCCGATAATCAATGAAAAGTATCCATGTCTCATCCTTCTATTGCATGAGTATAATAAGGCTTGTACATGGCGAGGAACTTGGTTAGATATGCCATTTTGTAGCAACTTTTAGATCTGCCATTTGATTTCCTCATTTCCAAAAGAAAGTGGTGGTAGATTGGTCCATTAGGTAGAGGTGCACTCGGGGTCAGGTCGATTGAATTCTTGACCTAACAGCTTATAGATACTCCCATGGGTGAGGAGAAGATGTCTCTATACTCTTTTGCAACCTTATCCACTTCACTCAATTGCATGGAGGAGCCTTGTGTAGTGGCTATGGATGTGGCCATGATATTCTCCTTGCTTTGAGACTAAATTAGGAAGAAAACAAATTTCCCAGTCTAGGAGATGATCTTACTACATTGCTTAGCAAAGATTAAAGAAATTGTAGTGGGACTACCTCTGGTATCCTATATAATCATCTACCCAATGTAATAACAGCACTATGAGGTTTAGACCTATGCATCATTATGCTTCCACAAGTATGGTTGGCCTGATAGAGCATCATAAAATTCAAGGGGAGCAACATCACACAATACCTTGTTCATGAAAGGGTTGATGTTGTAGGGTAGGAAACACTATTGGATGACATAGATATCTCAACCTTGCTAGAGCCCAACAATGGTGTATGGCTGCATGTGTGAAGTTATTGGTTGGCCCAACTAATGAATGACCTCTGTTTAGATGAGGTTCCTTTGAATCCCACTATCAATAATGAAACACAATGGAGCACTCTTCACCCAAATTTACGAATCAAAGAGATGCTCACCTTCATCCACATCTTTAGGATCACTTTGTTGGGCCTTGATGGTGGTGATGGTGGCACTAGATTCTACATCAATGATTTGTTTCCCCTTGTCTAGGTATAGTTCAAAGTTGGAATCTACGTATGACTCTGAAGCTTTTAGCTTGGCCACCATCAAATACTTTGTGTGACACTCACTTGTGTTATGAGTGGGGATCTTGTAGAACTCACACCACTTTCCTCTTCCTTTATTCATATTTCCATTACCATTCTTTGTTTATGGATTTCATGGGTTGCCTTTAGGTGTTCTATTCTATATCTATCCTTTATTTTGTATTTTGGGGATGCCCTTACCCCACATCTACTATGAAGGATTCATAGATCCAAAGTCTCATTTATTTTGTTTAATTTTTTGATTTATTTTGGTAACATGTTGGTATGCTATGTCGAGTGAGGATATGTCTACGAACTCCAATTCTATATGGATGTATCTATGCAGAAACCATGGTACTTGAGCACTAGATGTTGCTCAAAGTCATTGATACCCATCTTGGTGCACAAGGTATGGAATATACTTGTGCAATCTGAACCTACTTGGTTCCTTTCCTGTTGTAGTGTGGTCCATCTCATGTACTAGTATTTGTAGCTTCCACAGGTAATATTGTTCCTTAATAGCATCCCTAAAAGTGTTCCAATTGGGTGTGACTGAAAATAGTGTGGATTCCTCTGTGGCCCTTTTCTCATAGTAAGTTTCCCACGAATACTTCAAATGGGGGTCAACTTTAAGGAGTGCAAAAGTAATATTTTCTCTATTATGGAATGGAAAATATCATTCTAGCATATATAACCTTTTTTTAAAGCATATTCATCTATTTGGGCTTCAAATATATAAATATAAAAATTAAATTGTACGTTAAATGGGGAGACACCTCCAAAGTGGCCACTAGATGAAGATGTGTCACCTATTGGTATCTACTGAAGGATCAATGAAAAAATATCCATAATCTTGTTCCTTTTTCACTCAATGGATTCTTCAAGCAATAGTCTGATAGGATCTTCTACTCCCTCTTCTTTCTTTTCTTCCAACATGGGAGGAAATCAAGGTTAGTGAGGATGGTATTACAAGGGCCCAATTAGTTCAAGTCTCAACTTCTAATACCCTGAACTTATTGGGGACATGCATATAAAAATAAAGAAAGAGTAGACCACTCTGATACCACTAATCTCAATTTATGAAGGGAATGAATCAAAATACAAATTTAAAACCAAAACACATAGATATAGTGAAAATTGACTTCAATTAATAAATGGACAATGATGAGATTGTATACTTATAAAATGAAAGAAAACTAGCTCAAACGGTGGTATATTATCTCTAAGAAGAGATGTGATGGCTACATGCCTTCCTGAGCTATGCTATAATCAGGCTCAAAGGCCTTTTTATTATGAATAAGCAATGAAAAAACTTGAACATCCAAAAATCTAACCCTAGGAGATGAAGCACCAAAGGGTTATGGGCCCCGATGGGGTAAGTTGGAATGTCAACTTCTCAAGGTTGTAACTTTGGCATATGATCTATGTTTGGTGCCCACAATATCCCATTGGATAGGTCTATCTGAGGAGTACAATTTTTTACTATCGATGGTATCTATCAATGGATATCAGTGGCCACCAACCTAGTGGAATAGGTTGGTGGCCATTAATATTCACCTAGATCATCACAATATTTTATATCTCTCATTTTTTTGGTATTTGAATGAGCTTCACCACTAAAGGGTACTAAAGTGTTAAGTAACTTTGGATGTAACATTTGGATGTTTAAGTATTTAGCTTATATTTTCTTGCTAAAGTTTTGTTAGGTACAAAGGTAAGGTCTATTGAAGACAATACTTAGAGGAAGTCTATAGGAACCTCCACATCCTTATAGAGGTAGAGCACTCTTAAGTATATTGTCCAATGATTAAACCCATTTTGCATGATAGTGAATTGCTTGGTTTTTGCATAGGATAGTAGATCTTTTGATGCCCATACCTCTGGACATATAATGTAGTGCCTCTAAGATTACACTCCTGGATTGACAAGTTAATGTCATGAATTTAACCTAACTAAATTCAACCAACAAGTCTTTCATCGGTTTAGCAAGTTACTATAGAGGATTTATTGGATGGTTCTCTAGGATAGCCCATCCTATTACTTCCTTGGAAAGGAATGGTGCGAAATTTGAATGGCATCATAAATGTGAAGAGGGCTTTTAGTAGTTAAAGAAAATGTTAATAAGTGCACCTATGTTGAAGGTAGTCGACCCAAATAAATACTTTCTTGTGTGCATAGATTCATGTAAAGAAGGGCTTGGAGGAAACAAAAATGAATAATTCTTGGATGAAACAAATGAAAAAACCTCGTTTCCATATATAGGAGTCTAAGGGGTCACAATATAATCAAAGCCGACATAATAATAATAATATAAGGGCACAAAAATAACAATAAGGGATACAATGACAATAGTAATGGGGGGATCACTAGTGTTATAGGGACCTAACATGCCCCTCTCCTTCAAAAAAGTGTTGTCCTCAACGCTTGAGTAGTTTTGGATGCTTTTGCATAAAATTCTCATCCTCCCATGTGGAATCATCAGTAGGTAAGTTCTTCCACTTGATGAGATACTCCAAAATTGGTTGATTTTGTAGTTGTCGAGTTCTTGTTTCTGTGACTGCTTTAGGTTCCAATATGATTTTTCCTTCCTCGCCAAGTTCTAGCAATATTTCTTGAACTAGGATCTTGTCACCTATAACCTTCTTTAAGCATGAAACATGGAAAACTAGGTGCACTCGGGAAGCTGCAGGAAGCTCCAGTTTGTATGCCATAGTACCAATCTTTTGCAACACCTTGTATGGACCATAATACTTTGGTGATAATTTATTATACTTCTTAGCTTGCTTGAGGGACATTTGTTTAAATGGTTGTATCCATAGAAATACCCAGTCACCTACATAAAAAATTCTTTCGCTGCGATGTTGATATGCTTTTTAGTACGAGGGTTTACACAATGCATTATATCAGATATCATTTTTTGGATTCAACTGCGTTAAGTAAGTCATTCAAATATGACCATTTGCATGAGAGGTAGTCGTAATTGACTAATTTCTCATGATTTTTGAATAGTTCACTTAGCACTTATTGCAGCGGGTGATGCTCACAGGGGTGAAGAAGTGGGATTGAAACTAGTGAAATGAATCACATTGCGTCAATCATCACTTTTGGGGCTTGCATTCGGTAACCAGGACTTCCCAGGAGGTCACCCATCCTAGATTGACTCTGGCTCAAGCGTGCCTAACTATGGAGTTTTCCCCACAACCAAGCCCACTTAGCTTGCTACCCCATTTGCAAAACCTTAGCAAGTATTGTGCCTCAAGAACCATTCAAGTAGAGATCCCTTCACTCTTTTTGAATTTAAGTATGAGGGTTTATGCAGTGCATTATATTAGATATCATTTTCGAGATGTCGTAACTAACTAATTTCTCATGATTTTTGAATAGTTCACTTAGCACTCGTTGCATCGGGTGATGCTCACAGGGGTGAAGAAGTGGAATTGATATGCTTGTTGTTTCATTCTATTTTGCGCCAAAGTGAGGTTATCCATTAAGGGTTGGAGAACTTTTTGTTGATGCTCGATGTGATATTCCACTGCTTGAACCTTAGAAGTTTCTCTTAAATATGATGTGATGGATGGTGGATGATATCCATAAAGTGCCATAAATGGGGTCATTTTTGTTGCAGTATGGA
>APFE030376662.1:0-10682 GCA_000404065.3 Pinus taeda | reverse complement strand
GGAAGGAAGTGTTATACCACCATTCAGCTAGAGGCAACCATTTGACCCATTGTGTCTATTTATCATATACAAAGAAACAAAGATATCCTTCCAAACATTTTTTTACTATCTTAGTTTTCCCATCAGATTGAGGATGATAAGATGATCTATGAGCTAACTGAGTACAAAGATAAGAAAATAATTATGTCCAAATGTTTTCAGTGAAAATGGGATCTCTGTCGCTTACAATAATCTTTGGGTTTCCATGTAGCTTTTGAATTATTTCCATACATGCAGGAGAAACTATACTGGCTTTAAATCGATGAGATAATGCACAAAAGTGTGCATACTTGGTAAGTCTGTCAACTATCACCATGATGACACTCTTTCCTTCAGAATTGGGTAAACTTGTGATAAAATCCATTGAAACCTCATTCCAACATTGGCTTGGAATGGAGAAAGGCTGTAATAGATGTGGGGTCTTAATTGTTTCAACTTTATTTTGTTGGAAAACCAAATATTCCGCCACAAAATTTTGAATATCAGATTTAAGGTCATCCCAAAAAAATTCCTTCTTAACCCTGTGGTAAGTTTTTAAAAATCCTGAGTGCCCTCCTAAGGGAGAGGTGTGCAATCCCATAAGAATATTTTTCTTGAGTTTGAAATTCTTACATAGGTATAAGCGATCTTTGTACCTTAATGAATCATTTTTCTAGCTAAATGTATCAGATGTACTGGGATCTTGTTGTATCTTTTGAATGAGTGCCCACATTTCTTCGTCATTCTTTAATTCATCCCTTTCTTTGTTTATCCAATCTGGTTGGATAATAGAAATGGCACAAAGAAATTATTCCACAACCTGATCCTTTCTTGAGAGTGCATCTGCTACAACATTTTGCTTCTGCTTTTCATAGATGATTCCAAAGTCATAACCCAACATCTTTGTGGCCCATTTTTGCTTCTCTTCTGAAGGTAATCTTTGTTTTAAGAAGTATTTAAGACTAACATGATCTGTTTTTACCTTGAAGTGTCTTCCCATTAGGTAGGTTCGCCATTTCTTAAGTGCATGTAGTATTGCCAACATTTCCTTCTCATAAATAGCTTTGTGTAACTACTTTCCTTTTATTGGATGACTTTCGAAAGCAATGGGCCTTTCTTCTTGCATTAAAACAACATCAATTCCATTTCTTGAGGCATCACATTCCACAATAAAAAAAATTGTGAAGTTTGGCGTAGCTAAGACTGGTGCATGGCACATTGCCTCTTTAAGATGTTCAAAGGCCTTCGTTGCTTCTGGAGTCCATGAAAATGCATCTTTCTTCAATAATTTTTTTGGAGGTGTTGGTATTCTCCCATTATTCGTAACAAACTTACGATAATACCCTGTCAACTCGAGAAACCCTCACAGATGCTTTATGGATGTGGGGATTTTCCATTCCTTAATGACTTTAATTTTTCTAGGGTCTACCTTAACACCTTCATGAGACACACTAAGACCCAGATGTTCAACCTCTTGTACTCCAAAGAAACATTTGGAGATTTTTTTCATATAATTGTTTCTCCTCCAATAGTTTGAGCACACTATCAACATGTTGAACATGATCCTTCCAAGACTTGTTGTAGATTAGTATAAACCTTGAAATGTAAAAGGTGCATTGGTAAGGCCAAAAGGGATGACAAAAAAATAATAATGAACCTCATGGGTTCTAAATGTTGCTTTTGGAATGTCTTCAGTCTTCATTTTGATTTGATGATATCCTTAACGAAGATCCAACTTGGTGAAGTAATTTGATCCATGCAATTCATCCAATAATTCACCAATGACAAGAATGGGAAATTTATCTTTAATAGTGAGCTTGTTGAGCTCCCTATAATCCAGACACATGCACCATGATCCATCCTTCTTCCACACCAATGCTACTAGACTAGAGAAATAACTTTGACTAGGTTGAATTATATCAACCTCTAGCATTTCTCTAACCATATGTTTAATTTTACTCTTTTTGGCATAGGGATATCTGCAAGGCCTGATGTTTGGAGGAACACTTCCTAGAATCAAATGAATATCAAGATAATGATCATGAATAGGTGGGAGGCCTTTGGGAGTCACAAATACCTTGGAATGATTGTTCAAGACTTTTTGGAGATCTCGAGAAATATATGATTTCGACGTGGGAAACTCTAGCAAAGATAATTATGCAATTATGCCTCGTTGTTCTTTATTTATAAGATTTGTTATTCCGTTAGAGCTGATTATCTTTCTCAGTTTCCCTGCGATACCCCTTAATTCAACTTCCTTTCCTTCTGAAAAGAATTTCATGAAACGTTCTTGAAAATTAAAAGCTATCTTACCCAAATATTGTAGCTGTTGGGTGTGGAGCCTGATTATCTTCTATATTCAAAAGTACCGCCACATTGGACCCTAGTTCAAAATGGGGGCGGCAACGCCGCTCGTAAAATATTCGCTGCAGGGGGGGTCCAGGGGGGGTGGCTGCGACCTTTAGGAGCCCCCCCCTAGCGGGGGGTTTCGGGGGCAGTGCCCCCGAAGCTAAAAACAACTGTAAAATTGCCTTGTAAAAGTATAGTAATTTCTAGTCAATATGGGCTGTTCATTTGGCGGATGATATGACGGTAGAACTTATGTTTGGTTTAGGGTTTTTTGCCCTAGAAGGCAACCCTCTCTTTGTATGAGGGCATTGTATTTGAGGCTGTGAGATAGATGTGTATTCTGTGTGAGCGAGAAACAGAGAGGTGAGGCTGTGAGAGAAGACAGAGGATATTACAGCGGATTTGTTGTAGGTTGTGTCTCTTCATTTTGCTGGATAATAGAAAGGAAGGACTGGTTGTTCGAGGTGGATGTAGCCCAAACTGGGTGAACCACGTATATCTGTGTCTCTCTTGTTTTGTGCGTTTTCTGTTTTTATATTTCTACAATATTTTATGTGTTCCATTGCTCTGTAATATATATAATATTCTAACAGCCACAATATCCATACCCATAATTTTCTTAAACGTTTTCAAAGGACATCAGCACCAAAACTCAATTGTCAAAATCTAACATTGAAAACAAATGAGAAGACCAACCTATTTCTCACACCATTGATGAGAAAAAAAGAACCTAAGCTTTTTTGGTCAACTCGGAAAAATTCACCATGGAACTTTTTAAAAAGGCCTGGAAATGAAAGAACGTGACTTTGCCAATATAATTTGGTTGAAATTTACAATAGTCTATTATCAGTAAAATGTAAAGAAACAATTGGGCCTATCCAATCCACCTTTTATCTAAACAAACCAAGATGTTAGCTCCTCTTAGTTCATTCCATTCTTTTTATGACATTGTCCAAGTTAGTGTGGTTGGCCTCACAACAATCGACATGAAACATGCTCACCCTTCGATTGAGGGACTTACTAAAGAACGTTTTGTCTTCATCTTCACTCATAGTGAGGTTGGCCCATTCTCTTTGTTGTAGCTTCTACTTCATTCTTAAATGTTAATGTTTTGGAGATAGACCTACTTTTATTAGTTAATTTGCAACGTTCTTTTACTATTTTAGTGAGAAAATAATAATCACTCTTTTCTATTATTACTTCTTATAATTCCAAACCCTATTGACCTATTTTGTTCATTATTATACATTTATATAATTAAATGCAAAATTATAAACACATCTTAAAGCATGACTTTACTAAGATCATTTGGTTGAAGGTTGTAACGATTAGTTATTAATAAAATGTAAAGAAACAAATGGGGATATTAGATCCTCTTAGTTCAGTCCACCTTTTATATAAAAAAAAATCAAGGTGTTAGCTCCTCTTATTCTATTCCATTCCATATATGAAATTATTCCATTCAATATTGGAAACTATCAAGGTCAATGTTGTTGACATAACAATAGTTGATAGGAAGCATGCTCACCCGTTGGTTGAGGCATTGACTAAAGACTATTTTTGTAACATACCCTGATAGCCTCACATGAAAATGCAGAGAGTTAGAATTTTTTTACACAAATTACCCATCGACAATTATCCAAACCATTATTCCACATTCTTCATTAACCATTAAATAGAATGTTCATCAATACATAAAGTGACTTTACTAGAGGAATAGTAATTTTTGTAACCATTAACCACCACTCTTGTAGTATATTAACATAATTTGTATTATGTAATATTGCATCTATTTCATGATTCCCTTAACCACATTAATTAATCGCATACTTGACATTACCAGGATCACATTATGCAAGGAATAACATAATCAAAATGACATAATAAGAAATCACATCATTGAATGCCGATATACCCTGGAAACCCCATAGGGTGAAAACCAGCAAACGTTTAATTTTATTATTAAATTCTCATGAGGGTGTTCACCACTAACTCAATGGCTTATAAGGGAGTCAATCTCACAACCATTGTCACAGAATATTACAATCAAATATCAATTAAAATACAACATACCTAGGTAAAAGCTATTACAATGATCATGAAAATGATTTACCCACAAATGACCACTCTTTATATGCTTGTGGCATGATTGTCCCATCAGTGGACCATTCTAAAACTCGTACTCATCAACATAGACCATTAGTTATTATCTGTCACAATGTTAAACATGATTTGTATTTTTCAAAAATCACCATCCTTTCATGTATATTGTCAACAATATTTGGTAACATGATTAGATAAAGTATAAATCAATCAATAATCATTCTTTGAAAATGATCTTTTAACATCTATTCATGTGCATACATGAGATGTAAATGTAATATCACAACATGCTTCTTCTTACAAAATTATGCATATAGCAACAAATAATTATCAAGCTTGTCAAAATAGTTACCCCATTAATATGATCATTCTCACACCAACACATATTCATATCCAAAGGAAACCACTATAGCCATCCATTTCACTTAAAGGATACTAAAAACTTATGTTATGAAACTAGCTCACAAAAAGATAGAAAAAACAATGTAAACTTTGAAACGGGAACTATAAACTCAAAACAGGAACTCTGGCCAAAAAACCCCAAAAAAACATCAAAAACAGTGCTCAAAACGAAAAGTGTGTATACTGGAACGATGTTTTTATTTTTTAGGCGTCAATTTTGAACATGTTTTAAAATTGGCAATGATTACAAAATTTACTATGAAATTTTCATGCAAAATATAGCTTCAAAATGAAAGTGATGACACTGGAACAATGAATTTTTTTTAGGGTCAATTTTCAAAATTTAAAACAAATGCTAATAAAACCAAATTTTTATGTGTCAAACAAAGTTGTTTATGCGGGAAAAAACACACTAATGTTTTTGGTAGAATATTATTTTTCTTTCCTAAGTAAAAATTTTACATGTTTTCAACCATAACATGCTAGATACAAAAAAAATTGAATTTTTTTCAACTATAAAATTAAAAAACCATGACATTATGAACAAACTACATCACTAAATGCATTCAAAAGTCATTATTTGTATATTGAATAAAACATATTTTATATCTCTAACTTAATATTGCATTGTAGATATTTTAAACAATAAAATTTATCATAATTAAGACATATAATCCAACAACATAAAAATGCCTCATAACTTCTCATTTAACACCATATGGAAAACATTAATTTTATTTGAAGATACGATGCATACATCAGTTATATAAACTGTCTTAAACAATTATTCAAAATCACTCATGTTTTTTGGCACACCATTAGAATTCACATCTTCAGATGAGTGACTGGATGCCGACGAAGATGTTCCATATTCTTTTCTTTCATCAACTAGTGCCCCATCTGTGTCCACATGCATGCCCAACATTTCATGTTTCAAAATTCTTCTAGATCTACGACTGGTTTCAGGTGACTCTCATGTCAACACTATTCCTTCTGGTAACAACCTTTTCAGA
Source organism: Pinus taeda (assembly GCA_000404065.3). Classification (NCBI taxonomy): domain Eukaryota; kingdom Viridiplantae; phylum Streptophyta; class Pinopsida; order Pinales; family Pinaceae; genus Pinus; species Pinus taeda. The sequence continues at coordinate 4,797 of APFE030376662.1, read as the reverse complement.
ATCTCTATCATCTTGAAGTGAAGAGTTCCTCTCTTTGTTAAATTGAAGTCATAAACAAGTATGTCTACATCCTCCAATTTTAATATGTCTCTGCGGTGGCGATTTACATTTGTACCCTTTCTTTTTCCTTTTCCGCCATTTTTTCTGTCAACTACCATCTCTGGCTTATACACACCATTGAATGGGTGTGTATTTGTGGCATACCAATGTACTTCAACACTTGTAACATCCTCATTTTCTGTAAAGATCTTTATAACTTTAGCAACCCAAAATGGATAGCCATTGGGATCTCCATCTGCTAGCACTGCAATCATGCAACCCTCCTTAATATCCTCTACTGAACCCCTATAAAAGTCTTCCATGGCTTCACGTTGTGCACGAGATCTTCTAGAAACAATATACATCTCTCTTTCCGCTACTTGTGAAGAATTAATAATACCTTGAGATTGTTGCTGTTCAACAATGTTTACTTCCTCATGTTCATTCGACACATTTTGTGGCCAAATAGATGGATTTTTCAAAGGTATATCTTCATTTATTGTTGTCGAAATGATATCACTTTGATTATTGAAAAATGACTCCCACCAAACTGAATCAGCAATGTCAAAGTACTCATATGTATATCTAATACATTTTTTAATTTCTTCCAGGCAATCAGAATAATTTATAGCCCTGTTCTGTCTACGTGCATTCTAAACATCACCAATTGATTGTAATAACAATATTTTTGATGCAAATATTGGATGATCTGGAATGAACTTCAAAAATTGCAATCTTGATGACGGTGCCCATTCTGTAGTAGTTGAATACTTCTTACCGCATATTAGTGTTTTCCCATCAATTTATTTAATATGAAATTGGTGTTGGAAGCTAATGTCATTAAGTTGTTCAATGCATTTCCCCTCACCATATGATCCCAGAATAAACCTTCTTATGTCAACAGTTTCTTCCAACACATCAAAAGTAGGCTCTCGCATGTATGATTTCTTAGTACATTCAATTAGTGATGGCAAGCTCCCACCTTCCTTCCTCCTCAATGTGACTGAAAAACGACTGAACATCTGATCAATATGGTCATGATTGTGCCCAACAAGAAGGAAACCAAACTTTACCTTTTGAAAAATTCCCAATTCAACAAGCATGTTTAGATATCCAAAAACAACCTGATTTTTGTTTTCACGGGAAGTGTTATCCAATTGTAGATACAAAACTTCAGGAAGATTACCAGACCAATGAGAAATCACATCATGAATTCTGGTTATGGTCATATTTGCATCATTATGAATATTTGGATCTGTGAAGTACACCCTTGGCAACATTTTCCCATTGAAGACCATACAACCGACCAAGTGAAATTGAATAAAGTTTTCCTCCTGTAAATTTTTGGGTGTGCGAACAAAATGTGGTAGAAGTGTTTTCTTCTGGTCCATACCATCAATTATCAAACCCAAATATTTATTCGGATTATCATAACACTTCTTTCGATGCTTGTACAACTTCTTCCTTTCATTTGTTTGTTGTTCGCGATGCTCCTGAAGTTGTTTGACAATTAAATCTACACAACATAAAAGAGATTCATTAAGAAATATGTTTTCATAGTTGATGACTATACAATTTTAAAAGTTAAAGTTATGAACGCTTACCTCTTTCTAAGCCTTCAAATTTGTCCCTTTTTTATTTAAGAGAAGCACATGTACTGCAAATCCCCATCCTTGTCTTCTTAGGAATAAAGACATTGTTGAATTCTTTCTTCCATACCTTTACAAAATATTGATATGTAATAAACTGGCCATGTCCCTCAGCACCTTCTGCATATTCTTTATATAACTTGTAGATTTCTCGTCTTGAAAAATTATCTGGAATATGTATTGTCTCTCTATTCGGCATACACTCTCCATGCTTTGAAAATAAATCTTTGCAGTATTTGATAATGGACCAAACTGTCTTTTATGGCGTACTTCTGAATAAAATTTGGGATCCTTTTCCAAATTTTCTTGAATTCTCGAGAGACAAAAATTCCCAATCGAATGAAACATTTTGAAACATTTTCTACAGATAAAAAAAGTCCCAATATGATAATCATAACCTGACAATGTAGATTTCATGCACCCATCTAAATATGAATTTTTCATGCTTTTATTCATTGACAAATATCTCTTCTTGCTTTCTAATGCAAATTTTAAATCCATATGTTTGAAGAAATCTTTTTGGAAACATTCACTTGAAATGAGAGCACTGATAGAACTTCTTATCATCAGATATTCTGCTCTACCCCTTGTATAACTAGAACAACTTGCATTGATACGAAAAGGTCTGCTCCTACTCCTTGATACAATATTTCTTGGCAACATCTCCATCATTTGATCATCATTTGTATAAGGCTTTTCATCATAATTAAGAGGAATGTTATCCACACTATGATTAGCTCTGCTTTTCAAATATTGACTTGGAGGATATTCTTCATCTTCCACTTCTTCAGTGCTACTGTCGTAGCCGTAGAATTCAGATTGTATGGAAAATCTGACTCGATGTTTAATGGATATTCTTCCTCATATGCATTGCCAGTGCTACTCTCATAGTCCATAGAATTAGGACTAAATTGAAAATGTGACTGTTTACTTATTGAATATGCTACATCCCATCCTTTGTCACTGCTACCTTTATACTCATTAGAATTAGGACTAAGTGCATCATCCTGTCCTTCATCACTGCTGCTCTCATAGTCCTTAGAATTAGGACTAAGAGAGCACAATGACACTCCATTCTTTTGAAATTCATCATCACGCTCTTCATAACTATTGCTCTCATAGTCCGCAGAATTAGGACTAAGTGGACACTGTGGTACTCCAATCTTTTGAAATTCATCATCCCACTCTTCATCACTGCTGCTCTCATAGTCCTTAGAATTTGGACTAACTGGACACCGTGACACTCCATACTTTTGAAAATCAACATCATGATTTTCATCACTACTGCTCTCATAGTCCTTAGAATTAGGACTAAGTGGACACTTTGACTCTCCATACTTTTGAAAATCAACATCATGCTTTTCATCACCGCTGCTCTCATAGTCTTAAGAATTAGGACTATGTGGACACCGTGACACTCCATTCTTTTGAAATTTTCCATCATGCGATTCAAAACTGCTGATCTCATAGTCCACAAAATTAGGACTAAGTGGACACCGTGACACTCCCTTCTTTTGAACTTCACCATTATGCTCTTCAAAACTGCTACCCTTATAGTCCTCAGAATTAGGACTAAGTGGACAACGTGACACTCGCTTCTTTTGAACTTCACCATGATGCTCTTCAAAACTACTGCTCTCATAGTCCGTAGAATTAGGACTAAGTGCACACCGTGACACTCCCTTCTTTTGAACTTCACCATCATGCTCTTCAAAACTGCTGCTCTCATAGTCCTCAGAATTAGGACTAAGTGGACACTGTGACCCTCCATTCTTTTGAACTTCACCATCATGCTCTTCAAAACTGTTGCTCTCATATTCCTCAGAATTAGGACTAAGTGGCCATCGTGGCACTCCGTTCTTTTGAACTTCACCATCATGCTCTTCATCACTGCGGCTTTCATAGTCCTTAGAAGTAGGACTAAGTGGAATCTCTGACTTTTTATTTATTTGAAATTCTGCATCCCCTCTTTCATCAGTGCTGTTCTCATAGTCCTTAGAATCAGGACTAAGTGGAAGAATTGACTTTCTATTCATAGTGGAAGAATTCCCGCTATATTCATCAATATGAATAGAGTTGTTACGTGATGAAGAATTTGATGGTGTATAAATCGAAACTTCACTATCAGAAAAATCCATCCCTTTGAAATAGAAGATGCTGAATGATACAAATGGAGAGTCTCCTAAAGATATTATAAAGCTTAAAGAATGAAATTTTCCCTCCAAAAAATTTCGCGAAAATATTTCCCTCCAAAACGTTTCGCGAAAATATTTCCCTCCAAAACGTTTCGCGAAAATATTTCCCTCCAAAAAGCCTGTTAAATTTATTTACTTTCATTACTTTGTTCTACAATTTATTGAAAAATGTAAACTAAATTTTCTTATGAAATCATAATTAAAATTGTACACTACAGCTTCTACATTAATTATTATAATAGTTAAACCATATAATATTCTCTTTCCAATACTACAATATTCACTTTATAATATTTTAAAACAAATTATCCCACATTCAACCCGTTGTAAAACAAATCTATAATATTCACTTTATAATATTGTAAAACAAATTATCCCATATCAACCGTACAGTAAAACATCTCCTTAACTTCACTTATATATTAAAATTTCATTATCACTATTACTCACATCACATCCAGGCTTTCTAAAAATCGTTGAAAGACTCGTGAATTTCTAGAGCAGCTAAATCGCTATCAACAACATATTCAATGAAGAATTCTCGCAATTAAAAGGTAAGTTAATTTTTTTTCTTGAAAACTTTTATATTAAATTAGTTTAATGATTTTTTTTTTTAAATTAATAAGTTTCCTGAGCCAAATTAACAATTACATCCATTGTAAACATGGTGGGCCCGGTCAACCTCATTTTCTTAATACATGTGGGAGTGCCCAAACCCCTTCACCTACCCGCCCGGCCCCTCCTGGCGCCCTACCTACCCGCCTCCTCACCCGGTCGCACCACCCGCCCCCTTTCAACCGCCTGCTTGGCACCCTCCCTTATGTAGGCATCACCCTGGGTGCCCATGCCACCGGCCGCAAGGCAGGGCAATTCCGGGAATCGCCCTGCCTGACGGGTGGGGGTGTCGGTGGCCT
>APFE030376659.1:0-10735 GCA_000404065.3 Pinus taeda | reverse complement strand
TGGTAACAGGGACGGTGACAAACGGTGACAAATTGTTGTGTAACAGTGCCCACCATATATTATATACGTTCAACATAGGTTTTGACTTTTAAAATTCCGCTCTCATTCATTTGCCACCACTACATGTTTAATATATAGTTTAATATATGTTATGTGGCTTAATATAAGTATGATTTTAATACCATAACATATGTTTTAATATATGGTTTCTTTACACTACATGTTATATATTTCATAAACCATGTTTGTGTTATGAGACTTGATACCTTAATGAAGACCTGCACCCAAACTGAAGTTGACCTTGACCTGTCGACTATAAATGCCATGTGTTGAATAGTAAAAATGTGACATGCACTGATTCGTCACAAACTTCAACAAGCAGTTTCTCATTCATCTGAAAGCCAAATGCACTTGTTCAAGTTGCGATGGAGTCATTTCTACAATCTCTACGCAATGGTGTTGCTTCCACTTGAATCCAGTAACTTTAACTTTTAGGCTTTTTCTAGATACTTGATCATCCATTGATCAATTTCAGATCAACATATTTTTTATCCCCTAGATCAAATGTAATGTAACATTGTGTCAATGATTGTCGCATTGCGACAATGCTTGTCACACTATGATGTTGGATAAATTTTTGTACCATTCCAACATCACAATATTAAACACTAATATTAAACCAAATATAATAAACCCTAATATTAATATATTGAATCCTAAGTTTAATATATTAAACCCTAGGATTATAACCCCTAAGATTGATATTATAAACCACAAGATTAATATCATAAACCCTAGGATTAATACAATAAACCATAATATTAAACCACAATATTATAAACCTTATTACTAAACCCTAATTTTTTAATATCGCAATGCAACATTGAATAAATTGCAATGTAATGTAAGATTGTGACACTGATTGTCAAATTGATTGTTGCATTGAGACAATGTTTGTCACAATGTGTCGTTGGATAGATTTTTGTACCATTCAAACGTCACAATAGTAAACCCTAATATTAAACCAAATGCTATAAAACCTAACATTATAAACCCTAAGACTATAGACCCTAAGATTAATATATTAAACTCTATGATCATAAAACCCTACATTAACATATTAAACCATATTAAATATTAGTTTAATATTATATATTAATGTAATAAAGCATAAATTAATATTATAGAATGATATAATAAATCCTAGATTAATATTATATATTTATATAATAACCCTAGATTCAACCCTCAGATATATTATACATAGCTTTAATATCAAACCCTAGGATTAATATTATAAACCCTGGCAATATAGATCCCAAGATTAATATTATAAATCCTAAGATTAATTACAAGCCCTAGGATTAATATCAAACCCTATAATAAATATTAAAAACCATAGGATTAATATTATAAACCCTAGGATTATAAAATCCATGATAAATATTAAAAACCCTAAGTTTGATATACTAAACCCTAGGATTATTAAACTTGAGATTAATATTATAAAGCCTAAGATTATAAACCCTAAATTTAATATATTAATATTATAAACCCTAAGCTTAATATTATAAACCCTAACATTAATATTACACCCTAGGATTAATATTATAAACACTAGGATTTTAAACAATATGATTAATATTATAAATCTTAGAATTAGAATTAAATCCTAGGATAAATATTATCAAACCTAAGACTATAAGCCTTGAGATTAATATATTAAACCCTAAGATTATGAACTCTTAGTTTAATATATTAAATCTTTAGATTAATATCATAAATTCAAGATTATTTATAAGGTTCCCTAACATTTAATATTAAATCTGATGATTATCTATAAAGCCTAGGATTAATTTTATAATCCTTAGTATTAATATTTATAACCTTTCAGAATTATAACCTTAAAGATTATATTATAAATGTTAATTGTTTATAAACTTTAAATTTATTATTAACCATAATAATCATCTATATCAACAACAAAATTCAATAAAATAATGATATCTACATCTATCGTGATATTGTCTTAGAAAGAGTTTGTATCATTATTAATTACAAAATTTTAAAATAAAAATAAAGAACTATGATTATTGTTTCAAAGGTGGAAGAGGTTTCTATAAATTTAAAATAAATGATAATTTATTACTCAATGCTTATTACATTATAGATGCACATTGATATATTTAGTATATTTTTTTTTATTTAATATAACAAATGTTTTTAAAAAATATATTTTTAATAATAATTTTATATTACTTTAATTAAATACTTAATAATTATGGTTTTAAAGATGAGAGATGGTATAATAAGATATTGAAGGATACCAAGTTTCTTAATTTGGCAGTAAAGCATGGCTTCCATAAGATTTGGACGCAAAGCCTTATTGTGCCTATCTTTAAAAATGGGGGCAAAAGCATTTCCTCTAACTACAGGACCTTTATAATTAGCCACATCCTAGCCAAGCTATATGGGGTCATTTTGGAAAAGAAGCTTAGCCTTTGGCTTGAAAACCATGGTAAAAGAGATAAAGGGCAAGCTGGTTTTAGGAGGCATCACTCGAGTATCGACCACATTATCACTCTTGGGATCATTGTAGAGGAATGTTGCAATAGGAAAGTCGATCTCCTCTGTTGTTTTGTGGACTTTAGAAAATCTTTCGAAATTGTTCCTCAAGATAAGCTCTGGGAGATACTTGAAGAGATCACGGTTCCTCTCGAACTGAGGATTGTTATGATATGCCTCTACGAGACTATCATTACCAAGATTAAGACAAACGAAGGGTGGTCTAAAGATATTAAGTGCAATATCGAGGTTAAGCAAGGGTGTCCCTTATCCCCTATCCTTTTTGGCATTTACATTGATAAACTAGAGGAGTGTCTGGAAACTGCAGGTTGCAAGGGCACCGAGCTTGTTGGTATAATCATTACTCTTCTCCTTTATGCTAATGATATTGTTCTCCTTGCAAAAAGCCATGATGACCTAGACAAGCAGCTTAAGACTCTTCATGTATGTTGCTCCATGATGGGTATGACAATATCAACAAGACTAAAGTCATGATCATCAAATCCAAAAAGATCACCTATGGTAGTTTCGTCTAATAATGGTAACCATTACTTAGAGCAGGTTTCTTCTTATAAATATTTGGGTATTGACTTTTCTCATCAGCTCAACTGGAATTATAGCATCGAGAAAATGATTATTAGAGGTTGGAGAGCTTATTATGAGCTTGAAAACAATTGTAAGTCGATCGATCTTTGCATTTGGAGTAAAAAAAGGTTCCTCTTTGAGAATCTTGTCACCCCTATTGTCTTATACAGATGTGAAGTTTAAGTTTGTAATAGATTAGAGAGTTGTGGAGCAAGGTTGAGATGATTCAAAAGAAATTCATAACCTGTAACCTCAAGAGCAAGGGAAATACTCCCTATCTTATCCTCTTGATCGAAGTTGGCCTATCCCCCATTGAAATTATGGTTATGTTTAGATATCTAATGTATAAGAAGAAGCTTTACAACATGGAATCCAAGAGGCTCCCAAAAATTGCTTCTAACTTTAGTCAAAACCCCCACCTTTGCCTTAAGCACAGGTGGCATAAGGATGCCCAGTCTTGGCTCAACCATTCGGGGATTAAGGAGGAGATCATCATGGGAAGCTAGTGTCAAAGATACTATTACCTCCAATTTTAAGGACAAGTTGTGGGATGGTAAGGGGTTGGAGGGTAAAAGGAACCTAAGATACTATAAGGAGGTGATCAACCCCACCTTTGATAGCCATAATTATCTCTCTGTGTTGACTAGCACTAAGAAAAAATGAACATCGCTAGGATAAGAACTAATTCGCATGAGCTTCGAAGTGAAACTGGGCGGTGGCATAATCCCATGATTCCCTGGGACGATAGAATCTATCAGATTTGCAATACTAAGAAGGTGGAAGGTGAAAAACACTTCCTTTTAGACTGCCCGACTCTTACTCACATCCACTCTTAATTCTCTAACGTCTGCCACACTTCCAATCTTCTTGACTTATTAAGCCAGTCCAATTATAGCTATCTGGGAGCCCTTCTTTCCCCTCTTCTTGATCATAGAAACAAGATTTTGAAGAATCACAATTAGATTATTTTTCTTAAGGTTTGATAGACTGCATTGGTCTTAGTGAATGCTAATCATCATCATCATTAAATTTTATTTTTATTGATTCACTTGTATAACCCATAATAACATTTGACTATGGTTCTAAAGATGAGAGATACTATGAATATATTTTTTTTATTGATTTACTTTTATAACCCATAATAGCATTTGACTTTTTTATTTATTATATAATTATAAATTTATTATTATCTTGAATTTGAAATAATTTTGCTTTGACCAAAAAATCAACCAAAATTTGTAAGGTTAACTTTATGAAAGAAAAAACAATTTATTTTATTTATTATATTAATTTCTTATTTTTTTTTTTTTTTTAATTTTTTTTAATTATGATTGGTTAAGAGAGCTTGGATCTTATTTTATAATGATGTTGTAGTCACCGAGAGATTGTTTACAGTACATCATACTTTATTGCCAAGACAGGTTTAGTATAATTGGTAAGGAAAGTTACTAGTGCAACAAAAAATAAGATAGTTATTGTGATCAAGAATTTTTTTCTTATTTATGTGTTTTATGAGCCCAAAACTCTTTGCGTCGTGTATCTTTATGTGCACACTACAATTATAGCTCAAGATGGGTATGATGTTCGCTACTGCCACAATTATAGCTCTTTGCTCAAACTTTCCAAAAAATCCAAAATTTAATAAATATATAAACATCAGTGTAAAAAAAAACAATACCAACTATCGGATCTAATTAATATGCATTGTTGCTATGGCTAAATCTCTACTTCGAAAATTGTACGTTTTTAATACTCATTTCATATAAGTTTTAAATGCAGTCTTCCATACCACGAATAATCTAAAAAAAAAAAAAAACTTGGAGTTCATTAAAACAATTATAATATTGTTAAAATTGAATTTGAATAAAATTAAGAGAGTTCAATAATACGCAACCAGTTTAGAAACTAGCCATGTGTCTATGTTATGCCCCACGCCTAATATATCAAAGAATCTAACCAAGAAAGCTTATTTTATTAATACATTTTAGTTGTCAACTAGATGTGGCCTATTCTATTAATGCATTCTAGTTGTCAACTAAATGTAATGAAGGAATAATGATTTTTTATAAAAGGTTGTTTTTATGTTGTTTTTTTAGATAGCCCCTATTTAATATATATTATCTTATTAGTATGATAGTAATAATAAGATTTATCATTATTAAAAAAATATATATATATATATATATTCAGTGAAATAATAAATTTTATTTTTTTTTGTTTTTGTTTTGGAAAGAGTTAATATTTAGTGTAATTAATTATTATTGATAAGTGTGATAAGGCATAGTTACAATCTTATCATATATTATAGATTTTGAATAATTCAATGGAATTTAAATAATTCAAATTATTTCTAGTTATTTAATGTTTAAGATAAGAGATCTTTTTGGAATAAAATTGTCATTATAACCTTGAGACATTGATACTATTTGTTTAAGGAGAATTCCACCTATGCACAACTTATAAACCTCTAAAGTTTAGTGTTTCTTTTCCCTTTTGGTTGAAGTAGTTCTATAAAATGCAAGGAGAGAATCATGAGAAGATTGGGATAATTTTCATTATTTTATTAATGTTTTTTTTTTTAGTATATGAAAGTCTAACTAAAATTAAATGATGGTGAAGACATAAATTAAATTAGTTATCGCCATTCAACATCAATAGCCTAGTTTGATTGTTCTAAAAGTTCCTCTCCATCCATGCATAATCTTCCATTCACATGCATGGATGGAGTTGCTGACGAAAACCTTGAATTCGATGAGACATTTATCAATTGCAATATTATATTTTATTATCTTTAACTTTAATCAAGAATACAATACAAATTATTAATAAAAATAATATATTTATCAATAACATATATTTTAATTTAACTATATTTAAACTAAGTTAATTTAATTATTTCAATTTAACATCACACAACCTTCTTTTCCCATGAGAGTGTTTCTAGAAGGCAATTGTACATTTAAATGAACAAATATGATATTAAAGTTTATAAAAAATCATCCACAAATAGAGTTCTTATTATCTCTATGTGGCGAGAAATAATGCAATCATGAATTATCTTGTTATTTCAATTGTAAATTTTATTAATATGAAGTTGTATGTCTCTATTGTTTTACTACTCTAATTTAACTATATTTAAACTAAGCTAGAGTAGCTACTTTGTAGCCCTTGTTCAAATATGAGAATTAGTTCATACCTTTCAAAACACAATAATTAAACTAAGCAACAAGGAACACTAACTATGCGGCCTTGTTATTATATCATTATAAATTTTCATCGTGAAATTTGTAATGTAAACTATATATATGTTTTAATTTTAAATTTGATTAATTTAACTTCGTACATTGCTATAAAATCTTTCCATTTGACTTTTCTGATATCTCATGCGACATCACATGCCAAAGGAAGCGCAGTGATGATGGATTTGTATTGTATAATACAACTCAGGGAACCATGGATGTAGCCATTAATCCAATATTTCATTTGGTTCAGGTCCTCCTTAGGAATTTTACCTTTTTTAGGGTTGAGATTTCAATGCTTTAAATGTCATTATATATCTTGTGGCTAGCGGTGTTAGGTGGGAACATTACAAAAATAATCAAAATACTATTATGTAGCCTAATCTTTTTGTTTCAATTTCTTTAGGCTTCCAATGGACTTGTGGGGACCCACCAAGACTTCTTTATGAACAATTTTGCACCCATATGGTGTTAACATTTTTTTTGGCTCACAACATCTAGATTAGTTTATTTTTTATAGTATAGTCTATATTTCATTTTGTTTGCTCAATCCAAAGAACATCACACTTCTAATGCAAATACCAATTATTGTTCTCATTAGAAGTTGAGTTGTTTTCCCAATTACTAAACATGATTTCATTTTAGTTTGTTAATTCACATTTAGCTAAGGTTTTAAAAATCGACTTCCCTTTTTTATTTGGTTCCTAAACCCATGTCCTTTTCATCTTGTACATTTTTTTTAATATGTATATTTCAATTCTTAAATTAATTTCAACTCATATTGTTTATTACAATGAATAGAATCTTAAATATCAAACTCATAAATCCTTAGATAAGGAATTTTTCATCAAATGAATTCTCCTAAGCAATGCTTGAGTGAGATATACATCTTATATAAAATATTGAAGTTAAACATAACTTTGTGACTTGATTAAGGTAATGAGCTCTTTTAGTGAGAAGCCTCGACCTCTTACCTTTCATTAATATGTTATTAATTCCATATATTTTTCATTTTTTATATTTTTGTTTTTTTTTTTAAACAAAAATATGTACATTTTAACAGTTAGATTAATTTTCAGTTGTTAGAGGTTCTAGGCGATTCACAGGTTGTCATTCAATGTATCAAAAAGTTGTTAAATGGGCACCCTACTAACAAAATGGTGCACAGTTGGCACCTAGAGGATGTGGTTTCTAATATTAAACATTTATTACCCAAGTTCGATTATATTATTGTTCAACACACTTATCGGGAAGGGAATAGGGTGGCGAACGAACTGGCTAATTGGGGGTGCCAATATTGAAACCTTACCTTGGATGAAGAATGATTGATTTCTTATATGAGGGATGAAGTTCAATGTATTCAATAATGGGTGGAGTGTGATGAGGCTTCTTGGGAAGACAGTATCCCCGATGGGGGTGACATTAAAGACCCCTATAATTACATATTATAATTAATTAACATGTTGCGGATGCGAGTGGAGCATGGGTTGGTGGCCTTCGAAAAGAGTGGCACACCCTACACTTGTCAACTCCTTGTTGTCGCATGGCATAGCCTCTGTTCCCAAGGTTGGGGTCACCTACCTCAGTCGTGTCATGTTAAATGCCTGAAGGTGGTAGCATTTGGGAAGAAGTCCGATGTTTTGTTTAGCATTCTTGTTTATCATTCTGCAATTAATATGGATTGGTTTTCGCAGGGTGGATTGCCCATTGTCTCAGGACACGCTGACATACAGTTTTGTGAGTTCATTGATGAGCGCATAGTCTACGGGAGTAATGCGGGTTTTAAAGTGTGTGTTAGGCCTTACACATGTCCATTCATGGACCTTGCATATTGTGGTAAATGCCTTCAAACGCTAGGTCATAAGACACCATCCCTCCATTAAATGCATGGGATTTTTACCAGAGTGCCGACATTGTAACATTACGTGGGGTGGTGAAGAGGGTCTCTCCTCACTGAGCTACTCTTGGTTTCCATCTCTGGTATTCTCTGGATGTGGGGGAGGTTTGTTTCCTTACCTTGGTTAATTTCTTATTAGCTCTTGTTCCTTTGTCAAGGCGCCAGTCATTTGGTCTTGTTCATTCAGTTTTGGGAGTATAGACAAGGGTCAATGTTTTTCGTATTGTTTCTTCATAACATAGGGACTAGTCCAACATTTGAATTGGTGGCAGTTTTACCCACCTCGTCGCTTCAAGGTTCTGATTCTGCGAGTATTTCCTTTAATTTCCCGATTCTAGTTTGTGGGGTCCGGTATCCAAGTACTTTCTCCATATGGTTTTAAAGTTGACAATTTTCCTTCTAGTTTCATAATACGTTATAGCTCTTGGGTCATCCTTTTCATTTGCATCATTCAAATAAGGATTTATTCAGTGTTTGGGTTTGGGGGTGTGTTAAAGTTTTGGGGACATCTCTTATTTCACATTCCTCGAAAGCCTTCAAAATTCAAGACAATGGTTTACTTAACCTTTCGGTGGGGGTTCTATAATTTAACGCCATAGGTATCAGTCTATATCAGAGGGTGCTCAGTCGTAGGTAGTTTGGCCAGTCTCCAATGTTCTGCAAAAGCTTTCCTAGTGTATAGTGTCAGCGATGATGCTCTCTTGGTTGTGATGAGTATTCTTGACTTGAGAGTTTGCCTCCTTTTTTCTCCGCTAGGGTTTTGTGTTTATCTGTTGTGTGAGTTTTACTCGTTCCCCTCTATCATTATGGCTCCTTGGCATAAAATGCCAATTCACAAAGGAGGCGAGTGGTTCATCTTCTCATCGTCGTTGGTTGTTTGGGTGGGATTCTATGGCAAACTACTTTGATTCTGTCCATCTTGAAGTTAGGAAGGAAATTCTCCACCTAGAGTGAAAGGAGTTTGGAGATCAGTCATATTTATTTGATTAAGAGGCAGGAGGTGTGTGCCTCAAATGCATACCTGACCCGTGGAGATTTAGAAAGCGCAAACTCCATTTTCTTCATTCGCTTGCAATGCACCAACAAATGGAAACCCTCCTTCGCATGGTCCTTAGATATAAGTAGGTAGATAATTACAAAATGTTTGTAAGTCAAGAAGATATCAACGAGATTCTCTCGAAGATCCATTTTTTCTTGTATGACATTGTGTGTCGATTAACAAGGGTGGAGAAATATGTGGTTTCTGACTCGGACACTAAGTCAGGGGAGCTTAGTGACTCTATTGTGGTCATAAATGCTCCCCTAGCTATTGTATCTCCTGTTGCCATTGTTTCTCCATAAGCAAATTCCTCTCATCTCTAGCCATCATCTCAGACTAATGTGGGATCGATTGCTTTAGTACTCTCCTTTTAAGGTGGTTGTAGGCATAGACATGTTGGAAGCTATCGTTATTCTCTCAAACATCTCGATGGTCAACACTTTAATGTTTTTTTGCCATATGAATCTTGTTTTTGCTTACATGAGGATGGCACATGATGATCCCTCACTTCTTATCACTCTCCAATGTACTCAATGATTTGCAAGTCCAGTAGCGTATGGTTATACTCTTGCCATACTCTTTTGAAATTTGTAAAGCTTATCGGCGGTGACCATGGATAGATATGGTTGATATAGTTTTTACCCTGTGTCTTAGTAAGGTTTTGTTTCCAAGTTTTAAACTAGTAGAAATGGTGGTTCTTTAGGTATGCTTGGTTAGAAAATGGTTCCCAAAATTATCTTTTTTTGGAATGTGGAAAACTTTATGTACTCATTGTAATACCTCTTTTTATTAATAGAAATCATTTACAATAGGTTAAAAAACAATTGTACATTAATTTCATTTCATATTGTTTATTATATTGAATAAAATCATATCAAACTCATAAATCATTAGAGGCATAATCTTTCATCAAATAATTTCTCCTCATTGTTACTTAAATGAGATATATATCTTATATAAAAAGTTGAAGTTAATCACCTTTTAAAGTAAAAGCTTTGTGACTATGATTTCTCCTCATTATTACTTAAGTGAGATATATATCTTATATAAAAAGTTGAAGTTAATCACCTTTTAAATTAAATGCTTTGTGAGTTGAGTAAAGTAATAATCTCCTTTAAATATCAAACTCATAAATCATTAAACACATAATCCTTCATCAAATGAATTCTCCTCATTATTACTTAAGGGAGATATATATCTTATATAAAAAGTTCAAGTTAACCACCTTGATATATATCTTATATAAAAAGTTCAAGTTAACCACCTTTCAAAGTAAAAGTGACTTGAGTAAAGTAATGATCTCCTTTAGAGGGAAGTTAAGAGCTATTTTCTTTCATTAATACTCTCACAAACATTAGAATATTGTGAAAGAAAAATTAAACATTTAAAAATTAATTTATTATAATATAA
>APFE030376658.1:0-16389 GCA_000404065.3 Pinus taeda | reverse complement strand
ATCCTGCGGGTATGTACGCACTTTATATAAGACATGCCTGCGTGTACGCACCTTTTGAACGGTGTGCCTGCGTACTCCTTATTTTCTTCAATATTTGAGAGTATAGTGATCCATCACCTGTATGGGTTGCCATCAAGGACAATACTTTAGCCATAATGCCAACAATTACATCCTAGTAAACTTTATTTGACTTCATTGATCTCTTTTCAATCATTTTGAAGTTTTTTGGTTGAAATTTGCACTAGAATGCCTATTCTAGGAATGTGTTGGTACCAATGCACCCTTGGTTAGGGGAGAGTGCACTGCAGTGGACCCTTGGCTTAGAGACTATGCTCTACAGTGCACTATCTCCCACTTTGGCCTGCGCTGATCCCACTTAGGCTTAAAAACCCACCTTTGGTTTGATTTTTCCAAAGTTTCTTCTGTTTTTGTTTGCTGAAGGATCAATGTTTCTTATGGTTCTGAAATAAAGTTGTATTTCTCCTCCTAGCCCTACTTTGGCCTTAATTATTTAGTGTTTCTTAAATGATTTCTTTATTATTATCAATTCATTGTCAAATTCATCTTATAGTTGATTAATCTTTTCTGAAAAGGAAGTGTCGTAAAGTCTTCATTTATTTCAAAAAGGAACTGTTGCAAAGTATTTGTTTCTTGAGAAAAGTATTGATTGATTGCATGTGCATTTAGTTTCCTTTTGTTCATCTAAAAATTAAAGGAAATAAAAAGAAAAACTTGCATTTTTCATCTAGAGGTTTGTGTGTGCTTGTGGGAATATTATAGGGAAAGTTGCATTAGATGTGCTCTTTGTTATTTGATTAAACATTCTGATTGCTCTATCCCTTGTAGTTAAGGTTTTCATTTTTCAAATAAAATGAAAAGAATGTTTCTCATCATATTTGCATTCTAGAAATTTCAAAGACATCATGTGGTGAACCTGAAAGACAAATTCTTAAACAAGATCAACTTAAAAGTTATCTCAATTAACCTAATGGAGCATTGTCACCTAGTGAATAACATTTAGAGGTTCTATGCTAGAGATGTGTTCCGACGTCGTAAAACATAACAGTTGTCATTAATGGTCTGTGATACATTCCAAGTGCCATACCTCATTCCATGTACGTAAGTATATCATAGCTCATCCATGTACTTTTGGGAATATCTGGTGGTGTTATAGTACGAAAAGTATAAAGGAATGCTCTCACTGTGCGGTTTCACATTAGACAACGCTAACATCCATGTACTTTTGGGTATATATGGGAGGACTACGTTAGGTTTCTATCCATCCATTGGTAATCGAATCGGTCGCCTTGTATATTGTGGTACACCGAAAACAACATTCAGGGAGATTGCCTGCACATATGTTAAGTCCTTGGTTTTCTAAGGTAGTATATTGTAGTTCACAGTTACATGGAAATCCTTTTTCCTAGATTGTCCCTCTTTTTTTTTGTTATGTTATTTTGATTAAATAAAATTAATTGACCGTGGATATCATCCTCCACATCACTCCTTAGTTGATCTTACGTTGATATATATGGCAGCAAATTTGGAGTCCACCGATCAAGGAATTCCTTTTGATGGGAATCCTAGTCCTTTTCCTCCTTTTAGAAATATTAGTGCTCCTTATATGGCTACATTATCCCTTCCGGGATTTACCATTGGCTTACTAGTATGGTTGTTCTCAATCTCCTTGGCCCCGCAACTGAATATTCCTACCACTCGACAAAATCAACCTCCAGTTGATCCTAGAGTTGACCCTTTACCTTCTTTGTCAGTTTTTTCTTCCTCCCCTTCTTCCTCTTCGCCTGGTGAAAGTATTGACACTAGTCACGAGGTGGATAAGAAGAAGAAGAAATGGAAGAAGAAGAAGAAGAAGAAAATTCAGTAGGGGGCAACCAAGCAACCGTCCGATAAGCCTCACAAAGGCTTCTCTGTGCAGGGATTCAATTGTTGAGTTGAGGCTTCTGTGATCCATATCAGGTTTATGAGAGATTTTTTGGTGTAAATCACAAGATCTATCATTTGTCGACACATTTCGAACCAACTAGTGTGGTTCATCATCAGGACAAGTTGAAGAACCAGATCCAGCTTTTCATGATAAATAGCTTGAGAAGAGCCTCCAACAGCTAGCTAGGCCAACGGCTAAATTGGAGCAGGGACCTTACCTCTAAATATATAAATAATTTAATTTAATTGGAAGTTAGTTATAATAACCTTACCTGTAAATAAATATAAAAATAATTTAATTTAATTGGTTATTAACTATTTAATAAATACATAGAAAATATAAATAATGTAATAAAACGTATGATTAACTATTTATAGAGATTAAAAATTGGTTAATAAGTTAATAATAATAATAATAATACAGAAAAATTAAATTAAAAAATTAAAATATATATATAAATAATTAACAAAAAATAAGATAAAAATAAATAAATCTATCTATACATCTATCTATCTATCTATCTATCTATCTATTTAATATATATATATATTAATATATAATATATAATAAATAATATATAGATATATATATATACATTGGATAAAAAATATTAAAAAATAAATAAATAAAAAATTAATTTAAATTATTTTATATTTATTTAGAGGTAAGGTCCCTAGTCCAATTTAGCCGTTGGCCTAGTTAGGCATTGGAGGCTCTGCTCAAGCTATTTATCATGCAAAGTTGGATCTGGTTCTTCAACTTGTCTTGACGATGAACCACACTAGTTGGTTCGAAATGCGTCGACAAATGATAGATCTTGTGATTTATGCCGAAAAATCTCTCATAAGCCTCACAAACTTTGATATCCTTGCAAACTTTGTATGGGAGACCGTCTTCTTCGAAATTGTTTTGGTATTCCTCAAACATTAGAAGAATGGTGTTCTTGTTCACATTATCCTATGTCATCAACTTCTGAAGATCATGCTAGTGACACATCATCAACTAGTGGTAGTAAAGTTCATGGAAAGAAGGGTAAAGTTAAGTTTCCCTATAGGTTATGCGAAGCGAATCACCCCATTCACCTTTTTCCCTATCTGGATGAAGCCCAAAAAGTGTTGGATAACTGTCCTTCTTCTCCACAACAACTTCCATCTGGTTACAGGAGACTCTCCCTTAATCCTTCACTAGTTGATGAAGTAATTGACCCAAATCAACCGTCAGTCAAACCCACTCTCCGTGAATGTGAATCCCATGATTCTATACCTGACCAATCACATGTCGAGGAAACAACTGATCCGATTTCACCTTTAGTTAATTGTACCTTTCCTAGAGAGAGTGAGTATGATACCACTTAGGTTCTTTTCATTTCTTCAGATTCCAATGAGCTTGGAGGCAACCCTCCTGTTCCATCAAGACATGAGGAAAATCCTCCCATTCTCGTAACTCCAGGGGGTAATTCTCCCGTTCTTATGGTACCCCCTCCAAGTAGTCTGGTCACTTCCTTTGATTGGAATTGACTGGCAGGATGTCATCTTCCTTCTTATGTGCCTTTCTAGATAATAGTATGGGTTTATAATATCATTGTATCTGGCACTATTATAAATGAAGGTGCATCTGTGAGTATCCTTTCCTCCACTACTTGGCAGGTACTCGGTTCACCACCACTTGTGCCTGTTACCTAGAATCTGTTGGCTTTTAACAGAGGAACCAATCAACCATTAGGGATCCTTCCTCAGTTGCCTATTAATTTGGAAGGAAAAATTATTTATCAATGTGATGGTAGTCGCAAGCCCTTTAGACTAATATTTACTTGTTGGGTGCAACTATGTTTATGACATGGCAACTATTGTTTCAACACTCTTTCGAGTGATGTGTTTCCTGCATGAAGGCAAGATTGTCACCATTGACCAGCTTTCATTTCCTGGTCCAAATATTGCTTCCAGTCAACCGTCTTCCCTAAATGGTCCTTTTGTCCCAATGGTATCTTCCCTGCCATGGGTCAATTATGTGGCAACCTGTTCCATGCCTACATCAACTGACGATCAATTCCATGATGTTGTGCATTATGTACTGGGGGCATTGGAACTAGATCTCTCTAATGGATTACTTTCTACGTATCCCTTCCAGAGCAGTTTTCTCCCGTCTGATGAGAACCTCTTGGAAGTCATGAACTCTTATGGGTCATGATCAAGGAATCATGAGAATAGTTCCTGGTCTTGTGTCAACCTTGTTAAAAAATGAAAGGAATACGAGGATAGTTCCTGGTCTTTTGTCAACCTCATTAAAAAATGAAACGAAGAGGATGAGCATAGTTCCTTGTCTTGTGTCAAGCTCGTTAAAAAATGAAACAAGGAATATGAGGATAGTTCTGGTCTTGTGTCAACCTCATGAAAAAATGAAACAAAGAGGATGAGTATAGCTCTTTGTCTTGTGTCAAGCTTGTTAGAAAATGAAACAAGGAATATGAGGATAGTTCCTGGTCTTGTGTCAACCTCGTTAAAAAATGAAACAAAGAGGATGAGCATAGTTCCTTGCCTTGTGTCAAGCTCGTTAAAAAATGAAACAAGGAATATGATGATAGTTCCTGGTCTTTTGTCAACCTCATTAAAAAATGAAACCAATAGGATGAGCATAGTTCCTTGTCTTGTGTGAAACTCATTAAAAAATGAAACAAGGTCACCTGGAGCAAAGTTCCAATTCGAGTCTTTGATTAGATCTCGTAAAATCCCAGTCGAGTCTTTCACTTGATCTCTTAAATAAACCTTCATTCCATCCACCTGATAGCCACGAGTAGTCTACTTAGGTTCATGTAATGAAGCTTGGGGGTTATGCACCTAGAATCGAGTCATCATGCTGAGGGCATGTAAATGAATCCAAGCATAGTTTTTCATTTTAAGCTTGTGTAAAAATGAAACTGAATCCAAGCATATTTTTTGTTTCAAGCTTGTGTAAACATGAAACTGAATCCAAGCATAGTTCCCTATGGTTCAAATTTGTGTAAAAATGAACCCATCTCCACTATCTCCTTGGCTGATCATACACTTTCACTTGGTTGTTTTACCCTTTTTGAGGAACAATTGCAATGAGTGGTCTTATTATCTAGTCTCTTCACATAAATCAACATGTTTTGAGAAGTTTTGACATCACCAGAACTAGTTGCTATCCTAGACACCACTCGTTCCTCTAAGTGGAGTCCTCTTTAAGTTCTTTTTAGACTCTTGAAACATGAAAAGATTGTCGAGTGCTTGTCCTTTTTATCTTGTTAACAGATTGGAAATGACATCTACTCAGTATAAGTTTAACCCTTTTCTAGAGTAAGATAGATTATTTACAAGAAAGGAATATGTTGATCGAACATGGTCAATAGGTTCTCTCTTGTATTATTTTATGATTTCTTGGACTTGAGAGACAAACTTACAAAAAAGAACTTGTGGAGTTTTCTTTTTATCACTTTTCAAACTCTCTAAACATGAAAAGAACTGAGTTCTCATTGTCGTTAAACTCGTTAAAACATCAAATAGTGACAAACTTGTCCATCATGACAAGGCTGAGTTTCACCTTCGCGAGGCTCGTTAAAACATCACATAGCGATGGATTCACCTGAAGGGTGGAATTATACTACAAACATATGTTATCCTCCTCAAGCTTGTTAAAAAATAAAGAGGTACTAGTCAGCAATGACTAGGGAAAATGGGAAAAGGGATAAATCACTTTATGGTAGCAAGTCGGTCTTGAACATGACAGTTTCACTTCATCTCTATGACTATTTGGGTTGGGTTATCTGCTTGATGTTTATCATACCTATGGCCTATCACACCGTGCATCACTTTGATTTTGGGCTTACATCATTGGCTAGTAATCTGACGGTGTCTTCCCATGTTCAACTTCAGATCACATATTCACATGGTTAGACTCGCACTTGAGCGAATGATTAGACAAGATAGAAGACCCTAGATCTAGTTTCATCCATCAGAGTTGCAATTTTAGGAGAGTACTAAATCATCTATACAATGACTTTACACGGATGGTCATCCTATCATGGGTCTATATTTGTAGACGACTATCTATGTACATGTAATGAAAATTTTATATGTTGAGTATGCCTTCCCTCAGCAATTCATGAAAAAATTCAAAATATCATGATATTATATATTATAATCGATGTAGGTCACCATCCGCTTCAAATCCTCTCCATCACATCGTAAAGCAAATCACTGGACATTATCGTTTTCGACTTCATGCTTTAGGGGCCAACTGTTACAGGTCTATTTGGGCACATAGCTCCTGACGTTCATATCAATACAATTAGCTCTCATCAAACCCTAATTTAATTGTTACATGCCCTAGACAAGTCATCACATTCAATGATTCCTTCCATGAAAGTTTCCTTGCCTGAAGCCTTGCTGAAATTCCTCCTTGGGACACCAGCGCAGCCTTGGTCAGGGGTTACTATGCTGCAGAGCAGGCAGGCCCATTCTAGCCTACACTACAGTGTACTTAGGCCCTCTTTGACTTGTGTTGGGTAAGATTGAGCAAACTTTTCATAGGGTTCTAGGAATATTCCTTGATTTTAGATGATTCTAGAAGGATCCCATCTCTTATCTCCTCCTATGAGCTTGAAATTAGATAGGCTATGGATCCATTAACATCCTATATTCTCATCCCTTTATCCATGGAAACTAACTCCAAGTTTGGAAGGCCATTCAATACCCTCATTTATGACAAAACCACCTCCATTTCCTATAAATTGAGCACTCATCATAGTGATCAGGGGGCTAGAATCTGAAGTTTGTAAGGAAATTCTGTTAGTTTGAGAATTGACTTCATGTCAAGCAATGTTATGTTGCTAGATTGGTGTGCTTTTGATGTGGCGAGGGTTGGACTGAAGCTGGAGGAGTGGCACAGGATCGAACTGTATTAGGTGAAATTATTCCTTCTACATTAATAAAGAGTTTATTCCTTTTCTCATATTCTTGTTCATATCTGTGATGATTATGTGTTTCAATGTCTTCGATTCCATTGGATTATAGTAGATAGATCATGTATGCTTTGATCGTTTTTTGTTTATGTTTCTCTTGATATACGTACCAATTGAGCAAGTTTAATCCAAGTGGGAGCGATAGGAGCGATTCAAAGGGGATTAAGGAAGTGAAAGACTACAAGTAAGTTCCTTCATCTCATCTATCTACTATAGGAAAAGGTTAAACTACTTCGTTTTTGTTGTTCTAGGTGTAGCTACCCACCTAGGGAAAATGTGTTTATCCATAGATGCAAATTCCATATAACAGTCGGGGGGCATGTTTTGTTATATGACAGTGAGTTCCTGAAGTTTCTCGACAAGCTACAAATGTAATGGTTAGGCCCGTTCATTGTTGCAGAAATCAGGTAGTCTAGAGTTGTCATCCTTGCACAACTTCATGGAGTACTCTTACTAGGGTGGATGAATGGCACATGCCTGAAACCCTTCCATGTGTCAAATATTGCTACTCATAATTGACTAGGTCTCCGAAAGGGGATAATAGGTATGAATTGCGTCATCATTTATTGCATCAAGGATCTCATTTCTTTTCTTTCTTCATATTTAACCTACAGCGATAAGTCAATCTTTAAAATATTTCAAATAAGGTTTTCGGACATTAGTCTCAGCTGCAGATTCAATGTCACGACACGAAAACTATTTGTGGTTGGGGTGGGGGTAAGTCACACATGCTAGGAGTCCTTTCCACAATAATTAGGCAATAATGATGGTGTCAGGTCAGATTTTGCGTAAAATATTTCCCATTATAGAAAAAATTAATTCCTAAACGTCTTACATTACGATAACATAATTACCCAGCAACTCCACCTTTCATTTTTCAGAAGTACGTTATCCAAGTCAGGTCTAGCTCGGCCGATAGAGGATCAACATGTTCGAGTCAGCATAGGGAAATTTTCATAGTAATTAGTTAGCGAGTCTCATCAGAAAATTTGTGTTGAGATGGTCTACTTATTTTGCGTGGCAATGCCAAATATCTCAGGGTCTGAAGCTAAGGTGATATATTTGTTCAAATCGCAATCTAGTTCTCAACGCTGCCATTGAAGGATTTCCTATCAACGACTAGTGATTTCAGTCTATAAGCAACATTCCAGCATGAAAAAGGAAACTATTTCTGTTCCTAAGGTTGGGTTGGATATAAGAATTTCAGTTACAGAGCCTCTCTATGGAAAATATGATAAATCCATGCTCATTGATAATGATTTGTCTGATTCCTTTAAATTATCTACTCTGGAGAATGAATTATATATACAACCAGTCACAAAGTAGGACAAGACATCAACAATCATGATCAGGAATGACTACAAGGGAATCCAACAGTTCGCTTTGTTACATTTTAGAAGTTTGCCTATGTTTGGCACAACTCTTGCAACAACGCAATGCACAAAATTATTGGTTAGCAGGATGCATGGCGTGTCACTCTAGATGGATAGGGAATATCCAATTAATGTGGTTGACATTCAAAGACATATAGGTTTATCGTCAACAAGAGTTTTGGTTTCGACAACGTTCCAGAAAAATTTGAAAAGAGCTAAGAAAGAGGAGGAAGTGGACTACTATTCCATGTAAAACACCGAGAGAGGGGGAAGGGAGCATGCATCGACCTAATAAACAAGGAGAAAATTACGTTCGCTTGCTATATCATTGCAGGGAAGTTGATGTGCCATTTCTCAAAGAACAAGTGCACCTTGGACACGATATCAATCTTGTAACATTGTACATAGGGCGCCCAACTAAACTAGTGTACCTTTCTCCTTAATGAGTTGTTTGAAGCCTATGAAGATGTTTACAAGCAGACCATCAACTTCATCTATGGCTATCTGGTAGTTTTTTTAGCAATATGGAAATGGTGTCCACCAGAGGGAAAAGACTTAGTGTGAATCTCAAAGGACCAACCCTTGGCCCTTCGATATGTGGCATGGAGGACTTCAAGGGACCTGAGTAGCAAAGAAATCAATGAGGATTTGTTTGGAGGTTGGTATGCCAAAATTATTGAGGTAATCAAAGCCACTGAAAGGATTCCCGTATCATTGTTGAATGAATATTCAACAACAATTTAGTTTTGCGCTTCTCATGGGAGCACCTTCGTAAGGCCTCTTTGTGTTCACTCGCACACCTTTCAAATACGAGCCAAGAAATTCATGTTATCAGCTGATGCTTTTCATGCAGAGGTCAGGTCATACCCAGGGGTCACAGTAGAAATTAGAGAAGGGAAGGAAGTGGATCGCTAAACATGAGTTGCAGTTGGTCATCACACAAATGAAGAAGTAGATGAGCTCGCTCAAGGATACCAATGCGAGTATCACTGTTTCATTAGGTTTTGTCCCAACTCAGGTAAATCACAAAGTTTTATGCAGTGGGACCATATGGTTACCATCCCCCTTGTTGTTTCCATACCATTTGTATGGCCTCTTTCGCAGTCTAAGTCGACCATCCCCAAGCCCCATAAAACAAAAAGCACCAAGCCTCCAACCATAGCCAAGATGAAAAAATCAAAACCTGCAGTGAAGATTGTCGACCTCACCATTGAGGGAGATTATTCTGCCATGACCTCACCCATCATAGAAGAACTCCCACCTTCTAGCTCCATAGTTTTGTTGAACTTGTGTGACCCACCCCCGCACATTGCATTGACCTCTGCAACCCTGTTAGATCCAATTCCCTCTTGGACACAGCTAGGCATAGAAGAGATAAAGGTCGATTTAATTATTCTATCAACCATGACAGTCCCTAGCTAAGAAAATGTCACCACCTCCATGCTGTCATTGTTACTAGAGTTGGGCCCATTGCTGAACACAAGGCCCATCATTTTGCAATCACTTTTTACCATTGTTGAGCCCTTTGTGCTCCTATTTATGTTTAAGTCTGATCCAAGTGGATATTGGTGGCCACTTGGAAATTCCACTTGGACCCCCACCATTGTTTCTTTCATTTTTTCAATTTCCTTAATTGTAGCATAGTTTACTATTTTTAGCAGTTTTTCGGGTCCTAAACTTTTAGAGCCATTTTGAGGTCCTAAATGATGTTTTTTTGGCAATATACCACCAACATTTTTTTGTTAAAATTGTCTTTTCCATTGTATTCCTCAGAGAGATCCTTCCAATGGGGTATCATGCATGTCAAACAGAGATAATATGACCAAGTCACAACCCCGGGAAGTTAGTTGTCCAACTAACCCCAACAGGGCCCATAAACTCTTGGTGTTACATCTCCTCAGGTTAGGGTTTTTGGTTGTTTAGGGTTTTCTCTTATTGTTCAATAATAAAAAGGCCCTTGAGCCTCATTGTAAGGTAGTTCAGAGGCATGTAGCTGCCACATCTCTTCTCAGGGATAAGCTAACATCGCCCGAGTTAGTTAATTCCATTTTTGTTACCAGGCATACTTCAATATTTTACATTAATGAGATGATGTATTATTTCTGGTGCATCTCTGTATTTATGGCTATATTTATAATTTGTTGTGTTCCTTTTTAAATCTAGATTAGTGGAATGTCAAAGTTAACTTGTACCTTAAAGGGTGTGGTGCTTCCAGAGTAGTTGCTAGAAGTAGAAGTGTTGCCCTTGGGTAGCCATTGAAGGATCTGGGCAAAGTTGTCCATCATCACATTCCTTTGTCCCTCGAGGGCCTTTTCGAGCAAGATTTTAATAGGATCTCCTGCCCCCTCATCTTTCTCTTCATTTGCCATGGGAGGCCGTCGGGATTTGTGAGGCTGCGTTCAAGCCCTAACTCCTTATATCCTAACCTCATTGGGGACATGGAAAGAAAAACAGAGAAAGAGCAGACTGGTCTCATACCATTGATCCAGATTTAAATAGGAACACAACAAGTTATAGATATAAACATAAATATAAAGATGCAGCAGAAATAATACTTCATTTCATTAATGTAAAATACTAAAATATGCCTAGTAACAGAAATGGAAATAAACTAGCTCAGGCGATGGTAGATTATCCCTGAGAAGAGATGTGGTGGCTACATGCCTCTAAACTACCTTACAATGAGGCTCAAGGGTGTTTTTATTATTGAACAATAAGAGTAAACCCTAAACAACCAAAACCCTAACCCGAGGAGATGTAGCACCAAGAGTTTATGGGTCCCGTTGGGGTTAGTTGGACAGCCAACTTATCAGGGTCGTGACTTGGTCATATTATCTCCATTTGACATGCATGATACCCCATTCAAAAGATCTCCCCGAGGACTACGATGGAATAGAAAATTTTACCAAAAAATCATTGACGGTAGATTGCCAAAAAAACATCGTTTAGGGCCTCAAAATAGCTCCGAAAGTTTATGACTCAAAAAACTATTAAAAATAGTGAACTGTGCTACAATTAAGGAAACTGAAAAACTAAAAGAAACAATGGTGGGGGTCCAAATGGAATTGGTGAGTGGCCACCAATATCCACTTGGATCAAAATCCCCTCGTTGCACCCAATCCTATTTCCCTACCATCAACACCTCAATTTGGAGAACCATCGCAACAATCCACATGACCCCACACACATTCAAACAAGTCCATGGCTAGTGGGAAACCCCTATGGAGTCGATTCCCTAATCCATCCAGCATGCATCAAAATGATATCCAGAGCTGGTCATTAGCTCAGTTTTTCAGCTTTATACAACAAGTCGTGTAGAGGGTTGCACAGATTCACATTGACCTTGTTGCTGACTATGAGCAGCAACAACAAAAAATTTCTACCCTCACAACTGAGCAGGACTAGCTTCGGCAGGAGAATAAAAAATTGTAGGAACAGGTTGATCAAAACACTTCGAGATTCCATGTTCTCTAGCTTGCCATTTCTGATGTAGTAACTGAGGCTCTAGAAGTTTTCTCCACCTGAATCCTGGTTGAATGTTGCAACCACATCCATGCTGCGTTCAATGGGTTGATATCCTCTGACCAAGAACTTAGGTATAACCTCGATGCTACAAAGAAGGCCATACCAGACCCTTCAATGCTATATACCGATGAGGTTAAGTAGAAGATCATCATTGTAGTTGATCTTAAAGCCTCCATACTCAAGGCTTTGAATGATGGGTACACCTTACTACAGTAGGTTCATGACTGGTTCGACAACCTAGCAAAGAAGAATCATCCTGTATACCCACTCTGCAAGAAAATTAATCAGCTTCTCACAGACATCAACAATTGTAAGGGCAAGGAGCAGAGGAAGAAATTCCAAGTAGAGGTTTCCTATCTAGAAGTCCACATCTAGTAGATCGAGGATGAGTCAGCTAAGACCAAACAAAATTTCTGTGATCTCTGACCCCCGGTTCAAACTCATGTAAACACATTTCAAGAAATCAATGAGGACATGGAAGAATATTGGTCTTCCCTACTAATGACTCGGCTATCTCAACCAAAATTTAGCATGACGAATGAGTTCCTAAATCAAGCAGCAACCATCACAAAACCCTAGAAAGCAGCAGTGGATAGCTACACTTGATTCCGCAAGGGGATGATTGCAGTTGTGCCTAAGTTGGGGCCTTCATTTGTAGAAGAAGGTTACGAAGAAGTGAAATCAACACCACAAGTGGTAGCAGAAGCATCAACAACAATAATACCAGAGGCACCAATAGAAATGTCAAAAACACTGACAAAACCAATGGAATATTGACTCGGGGAAAAGTCAATGGACTGTGGTCAGGGCCTTCATTTTGAGATTTTGTAGATAAATAAGATGATGAAAAGTGGTGGAGGTTACCGTTGGGGACTTTCAGAGTTGACAACTGAGGGAAGACTGGAAAATGAATGAAAAATGACAGTTGTGAAAGAGTGGCAGGAAGAAGCAGGGAGAACTGAACAAGGAAAGAGTAGAGGTAGCTGAGGATGAAGGAAACTGAGCATAAGGAAAGAGGAACTAGAAGTCCAAGTAGATGGAAGGAGACAAAAAGTATAATAAAGAGTGAAGGAGGGGTTGGTGCTAGTCAGTTGTAGAAAATCTATAGTATTTCCAGTCTTCCTAGGTTGCGAAGTGATGTGAAAGATTCCATGCTCATGGTTGTATAAGTTTATATGCTGCCTGTGTGATGTTTACTAACAATGATAAGGCCTCGAGCATTATGTATTGAATTTTGTTATGTTAATGAAGGAGACTATTATGGAATCACCTTCTGTCCTTGTGTAATATGCTGACTATTTAAAAATTTTAGAATGCATTTGTTAATGCAGTCTCTTGATATAGCATGAGTATATGTTTGTCATCTAGTTCATTTTTCATGTTATGCTATCTTTTTTGGTTCACTTCCGGTTTATATGGTTCATGTGGTATCTAATTACCACCCTCATCTCACTTCAGTCATGGCATGCCTCGGGTGAAACTCCTCCCCCTTCTTGTGTAAAGTTAAAATACTGGCATTATGCTAGAATACAATGGAGCATTTGTGGCTCCTTTTTATTGAACCCAAGGTCTCAACCTTGTTGTCATTTTTGTGTCAACAACACTCAATGCTACATTCCTAGAATTAGCCCCAAAATCAAGTCACTCAGAAAGTCTCAAGGGTTTCAAACCAATTTCTCTATGCAATGTTCTTTATAAAATTATTCTATAGTAATAGTTAATTGATTGAAACCACTTCTTCCATTATTAGTCTCCCTGTCTCAAGCTATTTTTGTAGAAGGGCGTTAAATTGCGAATGGATTTATTATGGTGCAAAAAATTATTCATTCTTTGAGGACCTCAAAGCACCCAAATATGATTAGTAAACTGGACTTATCAAAGGCCTGTGATCAAATTATATAGACATTCTCCTTTTGGGTTCTATGAGCTTATGGCTTCTCTTAAAAATGGATAAAGTGGGTGTTGTCCCTTATCTCATGTACGTTTTTTTGGAAATAATACTGAGAAGGGGGGGTGAATCAGTATTATCACATCAATATAACTTTTTCATTTTCATACACAGATTCATATACGCTACTTCAGTTAAGGAAAACCGCTTGTATACGCAACTGTGTGTAATGCAACAAGCGTATATCTAGTAAACTTATGATTCAGTTAGTTAATCCTTTAATGAGCGCATCAGAACATTATTAACCATATGAACAGTAAACAAGAGCAGTAAAACAGAATAGATCATCACACATAAGCAACACACATGAACACCATGATATAAGGTGAAAACCCAATGTGGGTGAAAACCACCTGCTACAATTTGTATCTATCTTCTTTCAATTAGAAACTTCTTTTTACAATGATTATGTATTGGTGCAGTCTTATGCCAGTACGCAGGCTTCTACCTGTAGAAGGCTACAACCTTCTCTTTTCTTCTAGGGACCTCGTTTCATAAATTTTCAGACTGGATCCATAGACACAAAGCAATCACTACTACAATACAATCATCAATCTGAATCACCCAATACCGAATCACTGAAATCATGTCATCGAAACACAGTTACCAGAAAACAGACCAGAGACCAGAACTCTGCAATAACTACTTAGAACCAACAACAACCTGAAACATCAAATCTCACAATGTATACGCTACTTGACTATGTCAAACTTGCGTGTATATGCCCTTTCACTAGAGAGAACCCGCGTACAGATCTAAAGATAATTACTTATACCTTCGCTACAATTTCCAACTTTATCAACCTCATAGGAGCCTTCTTGATTCAGATCGAGCCAAGCATCACAACCCTTAATCAGTATATTAGATCTCACACTTCATCAAATATTCAACACACACTTGCATCACCTTGGCCTAATGATCTTCTCCTTATATAGGTTTAGGCTTCTCTCAATACCATGGTCCAAAACCATGTAGAACCAATACCTTGGTCCCAATACCTAGGGTCAATATTTCGGACCAAATACCATGGACCAATACCCAAATACCATGGACCAAATATGACGGACCAAAACTTAGTTTTCCAACCTGTACACGCCTTTCCTTCTGTGATCCTGCGTGTATACATATACGCACCTTTTGTTTTGATAACCTGCGTGTATACACGCTTTCATCAAGATTAACTTGCGTATACCTCTCTCTTGACTTGCTGTATTATGATCTGTCATCTGATTGAGTTGCCACCAAGGACAACACTTGTATCATACCTCTGAGTGAGTTGCCATCAAGGACAACACCTGTATCATAATGCCAACAATCTCCCCCTTTGGACTTGATGGAAACCACCACACCAAGTCACTCTCCCCCTTTGAGATCAAGGGCAAAGGTCAAACCAAGTTATTCTCTTCCTTGGTATATCTTCTGCTATCCATACTCCCCCTGAGTACATGCTAAAGTTTCTGATTGAGCTCCCCCTTTGTACATGCCAAGATGTACCAATCCATCCATGCTCCCGCTGAGCACATGCAAGGTCTTTATAACAAAGACCAACAATCTATTTATAACCTTGATAGTCATTAGTCACTGCACCATGAGCATCCAGTCCTGTAACCTGCAATACCATTCTATTGATCAACCAGCAAGATGTATCATTTAGCCACATAAGCATCATTACCAAAGACTTCTAACCATAATGCGAAAAATGCATTATTTGAAGTATATGCTCCCCCTGATCCTAAGCCAACCATCATATACCATGACCGAACCATTTCCTAAGCCTGTTTTGCTGCCTTTTTCTTCTGAGCTCCATATATGCGACTCTACAGCCTCTAGATTGTGTATATATGCGACTTACCTTTATTATATCAGTGTATGCAAGATGGAATACTGAAGGTCTACACTTTCAGTTTCCCCTGTGTCTGTTACATCAGCTAACTGAGTTATGTCACACCTTTTTGTCTCTAATTCTGTCTTCTTCAATACCTGGAATTGTGATGATGTATAATCCTCTTGCTTTGGAGTTTGAATTTTGCCCCTACATTCCCTTGATTGATGTCCAAACTTGTTACATGCATAACATCTTACATGTTTCATGTTCCTTCTATTGCAATCAATTGCTTTGTGGCCAAACATATTGCAAGAAAAACAATATCCTTTGAAGTACCTAGGATGTGATGATCTTGTGTGACGGTCTTGAACTATTCTACTTCTACATCTAGCTGCAACATGTCCAAGATTATGACATACATAGCATTCAACATTATGCAATGGAGGAAATAATTGTCTATCACTTCCATAGTTAGGAGTAAAAGATTTTCTTTGTGGAATTTCTTTCCTTGGCTGTTGATGAGGTTGTCCTCTCATCTCCTTGTTGAGCCTTTCAAAATTCTCATTAGAGTTCCTTGCCTCACCTTGTGAGCTAGATTCACCTTCAACAGATTCATAAAAGCCAAGACCAGTGTTGATAGTAGGGATCTTTGACTACCAAGAATTTCATCCAAAATCTTAGTATTGTCTTGAAATCATAACAGTTTATCCTTTTCTTCTAATTTACTTTTTAAGATATTTACCTCAACCTGATGTTGTTCTTCCTTTTCCAGATACTGCTTCCTTATGTTTTCTT
>APFE030376656.1:218713-233862 GCA_000404065.3 Pinus taeda | reverse complement strand
CCTGGAAGGGAGCTACCACCCCCTACTTCTTTTCTTTCAAGGACCACTTTTCATAAATTTTCAAACTGGATCCATAAACATCAAATGATCATCAAGTACCAGTAAGTCACCCAGATATCCAGATGCACAATAACAGTAAACTAAACCCAGAACACCTTATCAACAAAAAAATCAGTCAACAAAAGATCTTAAGACAGATACACAATTTCCTTTTCTCTGGCCTGCGTCACTACGCACTTCACCTTCTGTGGCGCCGCGCACCTCCGCAGCTGCGCCTTCTGTGGTGCCTCCACACTGCGCCTTCGGTGGCGCCTCTGTGGCGTCTCCTGTGGCGCCTCAAAACTGCGCCTTCTGTGGCATCTCTGCACTGCGCCTTCTGTGGCGTCTCCGCACTGCGCCTTCTTTGGCGCCTCTGTGACGTCTCCACACTGCGCCTCTGTGGCGTCCCTTGTGGTGCCTCCACACTGCGCCTTCTGTGGTGCCTCCGCACTGCGCCTTCTGTGGCGCCTCTGGGGCGTCTCCGCATTGCGCATTCTGTGGCGCCTCTGTGGCGTCTCCACACTGCGCCTTCTGTGGCGCCTTCGCACTGCACCTTCGGTGGCACCTCTGTGACGTCTCGTGTGGCGCCTCCGCACTGCGCCTTCTGTGGCGTCTCCGCACTGCGCCTTCTGTGGCATCTCCTGTGGCGTCTCTGCACTTCCGCAGCTGCAACACTCGAGAAATGAGAGATCACCCTTCACAGATTCGCTTTCCACTTCACTTTCATATAGATCAAGCTTTTGAAACAATAACCCAATATTCAGATCTTAAGATATTCAACCCAAAAGCATACCCAAGCCAAATGATCTCCTTTGCTTTATATAGGCAAGCTCTTCCTCAAATCATGGACCAATGCCACGGGACAAAACCATAACAAACCAATACCATCAACTCAATACTAGGGATCAACACGTCTGTCGAGATGCCATGGTCCAAAAACCATAGGTTCAAATTCCAAGGACTAACTACCATGGACCAAAGGTAAGTTTTCCCACATGAATAAACTTTTCTCTGCATAAAATTCCGTGAACTTTTCTCCATATTTTCTCTACATGAAGTAAACTTTTCTCTGCATAAAATTCTGTGAACTTGAAAATAAATTTGCTGCACTATAATTTATCATCTGAGTGATTTGCCATCAAGGACAACACTTGTCTCATAATGCCAACAGTAACGACCTATATTGGTTTCCCCACTATGCCTGGGATGAAGATGTAATGTATTTGGTCATCATATGTAAATATCTAATGTATTCCCACTTGGTTGGGTCAATGATCCCCACTTGGTTGAGTGATGGATGTATGTATTGAGTCTTTTGGTGATAGGAAGGTCTTTTATGATGCATAAGTCTTGGTTCTTCTTGAAGAATATCTTTTTGCAGATCTTGCCTACAGTCAGGGGGAGCATGGTCAGCACAGGAGGACAGAGATTTCAGCATATACTCAGGGGGAGTACAACCTTTTTCCCTTGATGACAAAGGGGGAGAATGATCTTGAGGATCTAGGTGTTGCCATCAAGTCCAAATGGGGAGATTGTTGGCATTATGGCACAGGTTTGGAGCTATGGCACAGGTGTTGTCCTTGATGGCAACTCTCTTTGGTAACAGATCTCAGTTCAGGCACTCAGAAAGAAGAAAAAGACATATACATGGGTTCATCTAAACAAAGTCGCGTATACACGCGAGTTATACGTTTAAAAAGCGCGTATATGTTGGGGATCATACTTTTGGTCCATGGCAGTTAGTCCTTGGGATTTGAACCTATGTTTTGGACCATGTTGTCTCGTCAAATCTGTTGATCCCTAGTTTTGGGTTCATGGTATTGAAATGTTATGGCTTTGGACCATGGTATTGAGGAAGGCCTAAGACTATAAAAGAGGAAGGAGATCATATGGCAAAAGATCATCCACATTATTATTGAATATCTGATAAAGTGCTGGTATATTGGTAATTTGGTTGTGATGCAGATCTGGATTTGAATGAAGGAGGAACCTTAGCGCAAAAGAAGGATAATATCTATTCATGGGTCATAATCTTTAAGCTTGAATGATAGTATCTTTATATGATTTTGATCTGCTAGATGTGGCGCTTGCTTCATCTATAAGTCTGATAATCTGGGTTAATTAGTGATTGAATATCTGAAAGAGTGAATTATCCTTTATAGATCTGTACGCAGGTTCAGTGAAGTGAAGGCGCGTATACACGCAGGTTCATTGAAGTAATAATGCGTATATGCAGGTTGTTTTATACGCAGAAGCGTATGCTCGCATGTTTCAGGATGATAAAGTAGCGTATATATTTTAATCTGTGACCTTGCTGCTTCTGTTCATTGCTGCTGTGTTCTGGGTTCTGTTTTGGTGTGTGGCTACTGGTACTGTGTTTTGGGTACAGCTGTCAGAGAAATATCTACTTGATTCAGATCTAATTGGCGAAACGTTATTGGTTGATGGAGAAGTTCTTAATGGTTGATTGATGCTAATGGATCCAGTCTGAAAATTGATGAAACGTGGTCCCTGGAAGAAAGTGAAGGTTGTAGCCTTCTGTAGGCCAGCACCTACGTACTAGTATATTAGCTAGTGCAAGAGCTAAAGGGGGTTGTAGCTCCCTTCCAGGAGAAGCTGGAAAACGAGAGAGAGTTGTAGCTCTCTGCAGGTTGCAGCCTGCATACTGGTAAAGGACTGCACCAGTACACTGTAAACAGAAGTTTCTAATTAAAGAAAGATAGAGACGAATTGCAGCAGGTGGTTTTCACCCACATTGGGTTTCCACCTTATATCTTGTGTGCTTGTGTGTGATTGTCTTTCTACTCTATTTTACTGTCTATGGTTACTGGTTATTTGATTCTGCATCACATATTAACAATCATCATCAGAAAGTTAAAGTAAATTAAAAGTTTGCTTTGTATACGCGGGTTTCCTTCTGAATAGTTGCGTATATACGCGAGTTTAATTAACTGAAGTAGCGTATATAATTTGGTTTTAAGAAAAAGAATATTTGACCTAATAATATTGATTCACCCCTCCTCTCAGTATTATTTCCAACACATATATAGATGATTACAGAGAGGTGAGTCATCTTCTGGGATCTTGATTAGTGTCCTCTCTCTGATAGTTCCTGCTTCCACTTGGAGAATGATGATCTCCTACTCATCCTTGGTCGAAAATGGAGAGGCAAGTGTCAGAGGGGAAGCTTCTGGAAGATTCCATGATCTTCCACCTCGCATTTTTGTCCCTGCCATTATTCCATTCCTGACCATCACACCCTACAGAGGAGCAAATCAGTATGCATCGCACCCTGTACACTGGGAAGGTGATATGCATCGCACCCTCTGCATTGAGCTTTCAGTATGGTCCATTTTTGACCATTTATGAGCAATTTTCAGTGGAGAACTTATCGGAGATGATGTAATCAGTTGACCTTGTTCCTTTGGGTAGTGAAGCAACACTTTTAGGGACTTAGGAGCCCTCAGTTTATGTACATTTATGATTGGGTTTGAAGTGCCCAAAAATGTCTATAACAGGTGGGGTGGGTGTGAAATAGAATAAGAACCATTGATCATGTCGGATGAAATCTCTACCATGGGAAAGAGTGCGACATTTACCCAAGTGCCTTATTACAAAATTTGTCCACTATAAATTTATTTGAAAAATTTTGAAAATAAAACTAGCATTTGCACCCAATGTTGCAAAGGAAACGCTGTAAGGCATAGTGTGTGGAATAATATTGAAATGTGAATAGGCTTTTGTGGGCTTTTTTGAAAGCAAGGGTCGATGATTTTGAGTTTTAATTTGAGGAAGCCATGCCGAAAACCGTTGAAATGGAATGCAAGTAGCCATAAATATGCACTGAACCTGTTTAGAGACCTTTGTCTGTAGTTGGTAAAAATTGTGGATTTAAAGGTGAAGATAAATTAATTAATCCATGCGAACAACAGCCGGGTGTCCATATTGATTTGGATAGGGATATTTAAGAAATCATTATTCAAACGGGAAATTAAATTAGTATGAAGATATATTGAAAACATGTATTATATTCATTAAAATCAATTGATTTTTTCAACAAAATATGTTAAAACCCATTGACAATGAATTGGTTGTGAGGACATAAACTATCAAAATGGTATTGATCTTGAGACATCCCTTTTTAAGTTTGAAATGGAAAACACAAATAGTTGTGAGGACATAAACCATCAAAATGGTATTTGAGCTTGAAACATCCTTTTTTAAGTGTGAAATGGAAAATACAAATAGTGTATTGTAACATCCCTTTTTAAGTTTGAAATGGAAAATACAAACAGTGAATTGTAACAAAAGAGGTTCGAGAAGGAATATAATATTCTAAAGAACATTGTGCTTGTCATTCCATATTTGAAGTTGTATGAAAACATGTTGGAGGCAGCGAAGACCTGAAGAAGCAGTAATGGACCTACAAAATGTATATTTTGTTAGAATTAGTAATATGTAAATCAGCTGCAGAAATTTATTAGTAATACTTTGCAGGTGAGTTATGTTAAAATGAATCTAGAATGAATGGAAATGAAGTTACCTTTGCTATGGGGATTTATATATTGTTAGTGGAAGATGCATGGTGAATAACGGCATATTGAACACCAATGGAGGTTAATGCGTAGTTGGAGATGCATTTTTTTTGCTTGCCATTCTACTTGTAGTTGCTTAGGTATGTTACTTTTGAGTCCATGTGGCATGTTGCAAAAGAAAGAAAATGTTAGAATGAGATGTATAGATAATATAAAGACATTCTAATATTTGCTTAATTACTAATATTGATTAAATTTGGTTGTTGTTGAAAGATATGAAAAGTATGTTATGAAATAGAATGAGGTAAATAAATGGAGGAAACCTTTTGGTGATGTTAAAGTATGGGTTGGAGCAGATTATCTAGAGGAGGAATTGAATGGAGAATTTCTTCAGCGTGTTTTCTGTGAGCAATGTGTTTGTTGTCCTTCATTTTACTGTAACGATCGAAACTGAATGCGGGGCTAATCTGGAGATCTTGTAGAGAAGGTACTCTTGAAATAGCTGCGAATGTGAGACCTTGACGTTCTGTTTTTCCAATGTCAATTATTGCTTTTGGAAGTGTCATACCTTGAGATTTATGTATGGTTAAAGCCCAAGCCATCTTCAGTGGAATTTGTGCACGTCCATTTCTTTTTACTGCTGGAATAGGCAAGTGAGTGGGGTTTATTTCATCCCAAGGAGGCCCAATGTATTTGGGAAAATCTATGACAACAAATGTTGGAATTGGTGGTGGTGTAGTTGATTCTTTGTAAAATATTGGTACAATTTCTCTGAGGGAACCATTAACAAGTCTGGCTGAAACCCAAAGGTTGGAAATCAACATAACTTTTTCGCCATTGCATAGTAATACAATTCGCTCAAGTTGCTCGTCTTCTAAGGAAATACTGGAATATGTATTGTCATCTTCAACAATGGATCTTGCGATAGGAGCGTTTAGAGATTTCATCATTTGCTTATTATGGACCATTGTTTGAGAATTTGTTGGAAATAGATGCATGGAATCACGAAATGAACATATTTCTTCTTTTGATAAAAAGGAATCTGTGCGCGACATGAGTATGTTGTAGTTGTCGATTGTTGGATTTGCATCTCTAATGTTCTAGAGAATGTTCCTGAAAGTAACCTATGCGATGTTTTCGTCTTGTTGATGAAATATTGTGTCTAATGTGATGACTATGTTGAAGGTGTTCCACAGTGCGCTTCCATGGCTCGTCCCTGGATATAGAGGTATGTCTTTGATGGGTGGTAGCTGACCGAGATCACCAACCAATATAATGGAACAGCCACCGAAAGGAGTGTTTCTTTGGTGGGGAAATGCCTCTCGAAGATGTTCATCAATATGGCTGAGAAGCTTTGGCCCAATGAAGCTCATTTCATTGATTAGTATGTATCGTATATGCCTGAGTTCTTCTTGGAATTTTGCAAGAGCATTACCTTCTAAGGGCATAAGATCCTTTATAGGAAGGTGCAAAGCAGAATGGATTGTCGATGCTTGTATGTTGAAGGCAGCAACCCCTGTAGGGGCGAGGAGAATGATCGGTGAAGGTTCTGGGCTTGCAAGGCTTATGAGCATATCTTTGATGCAATTAATAAGGAGGGATTAATAAGGAGGGATTTTCCCGTACCAGCAGTGCCTTGTATTATCATTCTGAGAGCGGGTAAATAATCCTTCTTAGCAAAATGATTAGAAATAATATTTAGAGCTTTTCTTTGCATTGGAGATAATGTAGTAAGGGTCGCCAGGATATGTTGATGTGTTTGAAGAATGCAATGGATGGAGCGGCTATTCTCAATGAATTGTATTGCATTATTTTGTAGATCCAATGGGATAGTGGTATGATTCTAGTTATGGGTGTCATCAAAGCCACGAAGACCAAGAATGTCAAGGTCATTTATGAGAAGCTCATTTGTAGGGTGTAATTGGGAAAGTAATTCCCATTCATTTATTTCCATGGTGTCTGGAGGATTAGTTTCATGAATAGTTGAGGTATCATTTGTGACAGATTCAATATCAGATAGTGTGCGGTGTTGATGCCAAGGTTTGTAGAATGGATGAAATGTTTGCCAATTTGCGACGAATTCTGCAGCAGAATCTCCTATATCTTGTACGATATGGCGAAAAGGTTTGTATAGCATAAGTTCAACCCTGCAAAAGTTAGCGTAGCAAGGCTCTGTTGTGGATGGTATGGAGGAGTAACGTGGTATGACCCAAAAAATTGCTTTTGTAGGTCTTCGTTTCCATTTGTTTGTTTTGCGACGAGGATCATATGACCAGGATCTTGCCAATTCTATTAGTGATGTGGATTCTAGGGTAGAAGGGTGCTAGATATATGTATCTATGATGTGTGGGGATGTAGTGGAGGTGGTGTTCGTTTGTGGAAGGTGCATAAGAATTTTTTGGTTTACATTTAAAGAAATGAATGGTCGACTACATAATGTTAATGGTAATTTTTGCAACATATGGCAGGTTTCTTGTGCTCCAATGTCACAATCAACAAGGGTTTCTACAAGAAATTTTCGAAATGCGGATGTTGTTGGGTCAACAATGGGTGAAGCCAAGACAATTCTATGTAGCATGTGGTGGAAGCTTTCAGATTTTTTTTCTGCTTTGGATGCATATTTGGCGATATATTTTTGTACAACGTGTATGGAGAGTACTAGTTGGCAGTCAACATTTGCACGCCAAATAGATAGGATGGTAGGGTTATGGCTATTGAGTCGATCGTTTTTGCGAGTAGGGGTGTATGTTTTTTGGCCATTGGAATCAATGAATAAGGCCAATTTTGGATGTAATTCCCATGGTTCTTTATAACGACACTGGAGAGAGGATCCATTTTTTCTTAGGCATGTGCTTTCTGAGCATTTTGTGTGACATTCAACACAATTGACGAGCTGTTCATAATCACTGAAAGGATTGGTTCTAAAGATTTGTAGTGTGGACAATAGACAAGGGTCTTCAAGATTTGTCCAAACAATTGGTTGGTTTGAAGTCGAAGGAGCATGAGGGTTCCAAGCGGAAATATATTTGTCGAAGAACTCCCTTGTAATACCAACTGCTTCTGTGTCTTCCCAGTTGAGGTTTTCCATATCAGGTGCATTTTCTATCCAAAGGAAACCATGGATGTGCACAAATCCCCTATGTTTCCATTCATACCTATCAAGTATGCGTTTTTGCAAGATAATTTTGCAATAGGTGAGGAATGTTGTTTAGAGTTTTTGGAAAAAAAATGTGGTAGAATGCGTACCTGTACCGGTAATCTTTCGTATTCAAGTGTTTCTCTAAGATAATCTCATGAAATGCTGTGAATCTATGGTGCATATATAATGATGTTAAATGTGGGTTAGAGATGATGTTATCATTTCTCCACTTTTGTTGTTTTGCAATATCAGAAGGAACACATCCGGGCATGATTGCATGAAGATCAGGCCATTTTGTATCAGCTGCACTTAATGTGAAGAGGAACGTCGGGCAACCAAGTTGAGATATCATGTCCGTTAATTCATTTTTAGCTTTGTGCCAAAATGACCTTGTTCCACGTAAAGAGCTACCGAATTGCATGACTTGCTCTGACAATTGCTCATCTGGAAATTGTTCTAATTGGATGTTCAGATCTTGAATAGATATTGGAAAGTTACCTGTGATGTTATTTTTCACAAAAATCGATGTTGTTGCTTGACTGTGATGCCGCATCATGAGATTATATATGTAATAACGAAAGTGTGGGTGCTTTCCAAATCTGTTATCG
Organism: Pinus taeda; assembly: GCA_000404065.3. Classification (NCBI taxonomy): domain Eukaryota; kingdom Viridiplantae; phylum Streptophyta; class Pinopsida; order Pinales; family Pinaceae; genus Pinus; species Pinus taeda. The sequence goes on along the minus strand of APFE030376656.1, from coordinate 225,541 downwards.
TAGTAACGTATGAGATGAAGTGCATATTAATGTAACTGCACTGCTTTCATTCTTGGCTGATTTGGCATTGCAGCTTCTGTCGGGAAAAGGGTGGGGAAAGCCATAGAGAGTAGACCTTCTGTGTTGTATTCATTGACTGGCGATAAACCAATTGTTGGCCACTAAATTGTAGTATCAGACTGGTGGTTCTAAGCATGTAAATAATGGAAGATTTCCTGGATTTCTGTATTTTTATTAGGTATGATGGGTATGAATGATGATGTTTGGTTTACGAATGGGTCTGTGAAATCTTTGGTGAGCTCATGTGGTGGTTCAAGTGAAATGTGGACAGTGGTTTCTATAGTATTGGAATGGTGAAGGGAGGAGGAGACATCGGTGGGAATTGTTGGTAAGGATGCCAATGCGTTGGTATCAATACGAACATTCTTATAGTATGGGTAATTTGCCAATTTGTATTCTAATGCAGCGAGAATGCGATGTCTACTAACAATGAAATCATAAGCCTTATGGTCATTAATATGACGTGTGACAATTAGGATGTCCAAGTGTTCAACATGTCGTGGCAACATGTTTACGATTTTTGTAATGTCTTGAGGAAAACAAATTGTGTGGCCATTGTATTTATATTGGCCACCACATGCATGTGTTTCTTGCAGTATACGGTTAACCCTAGCAATGAGCATTTCTTCTATTTGTGAAAGAGATGTAAGAGTAGCTGGTTGAGGACCAAGGTCCATGTTGTTTGATAATGAGAAGCAATGACCCTTTGTTTCAGAGACACATTTGGAGCAGCAATACATGTGGTTGGAATTGCGCATATGTATTCCAGGATATGATTCAAGACAAATGGAGCATGGGCATTTAGGTGGAATTTTATCAATCTTTGCACGGAAATCTCGATGTGCTTGATTAGTATAAACGTTGTTGAAAGCATGTGCGAAGGAGGGGTTAGGGCAATGAGGCATGGATGTATTTGTTTGAGAGGTTTGCTGAGAAGATAAAGAGTTTGATAATTGCAAGCGAGGATTGTTTTCGGGGTGGGCCATTTCAGACGAGGAATGTTGGTTTTCCTTCTATTTTTTGTGTTTTGACATTCTCTGATGTCTTTTTTTGCTTAATAAAGCTCACGGCACCGTGCATTTATTCGTTCTTTATTTGTTGCATAGTATCTTCGAGCACGTTCATTATTAGAAGAAGAAGTCATTCGCAAAATTTATGGTACCTATAAGCAAGATAGGGGAAAAGAAGAATGTTATTTGGAGACAACAACCATGTTATTGTATGAAAGCGAAACAAGGGTAAAAAATTCAAGCAAAAGCGAAAGAAGGGAAAAAAATCTAAGTTCTGAATAGTTTTATGTGAATTTTTTTATTTGAATAATGTGTTTGAAAGAACATATTAGTATTTTTTCTTTATACATGTAGGTAGTTTCATGTGTAACGTACCAAGTTACGTCATTTTTTAAAAGGAAGAAGTTGACAAAAGAAAAAAAAAATGTGAATTTGTCTACTCACATAATGCTAGATACAACGGAGGACGAATACTTATTTCAATGGTATATAAGAAAATTTCATAAGAAGGCATGCAACAGTATATCTTGTAAAGTTGTATTTATAAAATTGGACAATAGGAATTGTCAAAAAGCAAGGAATACATTTTGCAATATTTATCTACAATGTTGAGATCTTCTGAATTTCTCGAAGGATGTTGTTGCATTCTGTCGTGAAATGCAATTTTTCTTCTTTTATGATAACGCATTTCAATCATGGCACTTCTTTAAAAAAATTTGTCTTCATTGATAGTGTGAAGATATGATCTGTCCATAGAGCTTTAGAGACAATTTCCTTGATCAGTTCTGGATCTGAAGATAATATATAGAAGTCTTTGGCATTATTTCCAAGAATTGTAGATCTTGCGTCTTCGAAAGCAACAGTTGAATCCAATTCACCAGTGTAATCTTGTATGTCGATTTTCAATAAGTATCTGTAATCACAGTCACTTACTTCAGTGTTTCATTTTGGACAAAACCACATCCCTGTATTTTGTGGAATAAGTTTTTTCATGCATTTTTTCCCACCAACGACCGATGGGCAAGAAATGTAGTAAAAACTATCCATCCCAATTTTTGTTATTGAGCCCTTTAATTGAAAAAATGTTGGTTTCTCTAAGGATCCATACTGTAAATGTCAGCAATTGTTATTTTTTTTGTTGATGGCCAAAAGGAGATCTTGTTGTCAAAGATGTAGAAGATGCAGTCGAACCTTCTTTTTTAAACCATGACTTTAGCGCATGGGCCTCTTCAATGTCAGGATCTAAAAGAACAATGGATCTTGTTGTAGTGCCGATATTTTTCCATTAAATTCTCCAACACGGGCAGATTTGATTGCAATGATGGGGTTATTTCCTGTAGCACATAGGGAGGAGATTTCCTGTGACACGGCATTAAAATTATCTCCCCAAAAGATTGCATCTATGTTATACCCTGACATGTCTTGAAGTTGTACTGTTTGTTTATTGACTTCAGAGCCGTCTTTTCTACGTATAGTGCATACACTGGAAATGTCTGTGACAACACCAAGAATATCAACAATGGAGTTGACGTTTGTTTTTCTGATATCATTAATTGATTTTATATTGAATCGCACTATTGGATTACTTTTTTTTTCGTTGGCAACATGTTCTATGGTAGATGTTGCATTCAAAAAAAATTCCTAGTCATTGTTCAAGTGGTTGTATTGTTTATTAGCCATTTTGACATTCCCTTTAGAGACAATGTAGACATTTTCATTTTGGATTTTGTCGAAAAAATAATCTGCGACATTGTTGTAACATGTAATATGTATTTCTCCACCCTCTATATCAAATAGGTCAAAACCAAACACTTTATCGGGTCTGTATTGATTCTGAAACTGTCGAAGAGTTGTTTTCCTTTAGACGTATCCTTTTATGCACCAATTTGAGTGGTAAGGGTTTAACGATTTGATGGGAATTTGAACTGGCAGAACGGACGAAGTTGGAGTAGTTGGAAGAGGGCAGTGTTTTTTTTATAAAGGATGTGGGTCCGATGAGGATGGAGTGTTTTCATCAGATGTGATCAGGATACTCATAGTTTTTAGATTGCCAATTAAGGGTGCAAATGAGGTATATATTTCAAAGTCTATTAGCTTTATAGACCTACACGACAAATGAGAGTCATAGGAATAACTGTTAGAAGCAGTTGTGTTATAAATAAAAAACGTTAAATTTGAAATAAGAAATTTATAACAAACTTACGTTGATGGACCGATAGCTGAGGTAGTCCAACTTTTAACATTTATAACAGAACCCTTTTGTAGCAAGCATGTTGCTACAAGATCATTGAAATCTTTTGGAAGCATGATGTGTTTCTTATGTGTTCCGTCTGAAATTGCAGTACGATACCGTGGAGTTGAATTTTGCATTGATTGTATTGGTTCAAGTTCAACAATTTGTAGGTATGGTTGAATATGAGTTGATCTAGATAACATTGAGAAAATTGCATTTTGAGTAAGGTTTGTTGTCATTTTCTGGTACAAAACAAAACACAAAAATGTTGTTTTCTTTGCGTAATATGTTTAATATTCATTACATTCCTATAGCATTACTTGAAAATATATGAATTAAAGAGCAAAGGGCAAGAAGCATGTTCAATTTGCTTCTAAATGAGTGGGCATCTAAGCTTGTAAACATAATGAAGAAAGATATTTATTACAACAACTTTTATACGATCATTTTTTTTGAAACATAGTTCCACCAAGTGAAGAGGAAGAAGGAGAGGGAGAAACAAACGAAGTAGAAGGTTGGGGGGTAACTCTAGTATCATCTAGTTGCTGATTTGATTGCCCAAGAATCATGGTGTTTTGAATGAAAGAGGTCGAAAAAAGCCATACCGATGGGCCAATTGCAAGCCCTGGAAGGGACAATGTAGCCATATGAGGTACACCAACATCTCCCCTAGAGGAAAAGGGAGTAGGATTCCCCCAAGGGGAAATCCTTGATTGGTGGACTCCATTTTCTCAACCTGAGACCAATGAGGGAACAGTGATGTTATTCCGATTTGAATAAATTTTATGACGCTTTGACACAACTTGTTTTTTCAATTTTTAAGAGTCGAGAAAAAGCTAAAGATGACTCTAGTCGCCTTCGATTTGGGTAACTCTAGTATCATCTGGTTGCTAAGTTGATTTCTCAAGAATCACGGTGTTTTGAACTACAGAGGTCGAGAAAATCCATATTGGCAAGCCAATTGCAAGCCCTGGAAGGGACAATGTAGCCATATGAGGTGCACTAACCTCTCCCTTAGAGGAAAAGGGAGTAGGATTCCCCCAAGGGGGAATCCTTGATTGATGGACTCCATTTTCTCACCCTAAGACCAATGAGGGAACAGTGAGGTTATTCCGATTTAAATAAATTTTATGACACTTTGACACAATTTTCTTTTTCAATTTTTAAGAGTCGAGAAAAAGCTAATGATGACTCTAGTCGCCTTCGATTTGTAATGAGCCTGAAGTGACAAGTGCTCAGATGGAACTTTTCTTTTAAGGAGTCCAAAAAGGAACGAAAGTGACTACTCTGGATATCTAGACAGGGGGATTACCAAACCAATCGAAAAACTGCAGAATACTTTTTATGGTACGGCAGTCAATCTTCCCGAATGTTGTGTTCAGTGCATTGTGATCGATAGGACGGCAGACACGACTTCCTAAGGATAAAGGATATAGCCTACTGTGGTCTCCCAATATATACTCGATGGTACGTGGGAGCACAAGTTCGTACTAGCACTTGTCATTTCAAAGAGGAGGAATCAACCAACCTACGATGAAAGCGATAGTTACCAGGCTTTACGACACCAGAATACGTCTCTAGCCTAGACTTCTAAATGGTGTGTGTTAGGTTCTAAAGCGTTTTTATGTTTATTGAAATTTATTTTACATTTGATCTTTCTTAAGAAGTTTGCCTTTAAGGTTGATCGCGTGATGTACATATACAATTCCTAAATATGCAATCTAAGATGATAAACAGTCGTTTACTTTCTTTTTGCAGTGAAAATCCTAGCTACTAACGAAAGAGAAGTGAAATTGTTTCAACATAGAGCAAAGAGCACACACTAAGTCCTAAAACAATTTCCACATGCATTCTAAATGCAAATGCACATGCATGTATTTGTTTTCCACTTTCTTAATGTGTGGATGACAAAAAAAATGCCAAGTGGAATATAATATCAATACAGGGATATGACTATTCCAGAATTCTGACAGACATGAGCAAAGCTATTGAATTTTGTATCTAAGATTTTCTAGAGTTTTTGTTCACCAGAAACAAGACAGTCACGATGGCACCACTTTGCATTAGTTTAACACAAAGGAATAAAGTTTAAATTATCAAGAAAGCATATATATAACTGAATCAATTCAATTTGGAAATAATTCTGAATCAAATTTATAAGACTTTGTATCTGCTCTGTGGCTAATGTACAATTGATGGCAGAGGATTTTCTATCATGGTCCATTGGATGAAATAGAAATGAAACAAAAACTCAGAAAGGAGATTAAGGCTGTTACCGGAGATGAAGCAATACAAAAAACGTCCAGAAATGTCCTTGAAACCTGAAAGTTGAATTGCCCAAAGACAAAACAGAGTAGGCCAAGGCAAAGTATCTGTATTTAACATTGTTGTGTGAGTAACTAACATAAGTTGTACAGTGCTATGGAAATTAATAGTCTCTGCAGGAAAAAACCACAATATAATCCACACAATCTAATCCTCACGAGGAAGGTTTTGCATGAATTTAAAGGTTTTCTTATGTTATAAAATCCTAGGCTAATGTGCGTGTCCTAGCAAATAAAAATGTATACCATAATACCCACTTACTATTAAGCATACAATCTAAACAATAATTAAAGAATAGATAAGAATCAATATACTATACAATAAAAAGACAAAAAAAGGGAGTATGGGATAATGGCAATAGAGCCTCTGTAGGGAAACAAACCCAAGTTTGAGTCCAAAATCCCTAAGAAGACCCTAAATTAAACATATCCATGTGGATATGAGGTGTGATGACTATGTACAAGATTCTAGGAAATAGAAATGTCAATACAACTAAAAGAGCATCAAAAACTCATTAGCAGACCTCTGCATACTTCAGCAAAGGTGAAAAAAATCCATAGCTTATCAGTCTCTAACTTCAGCTTATTATCATGATATTGTAGGTTTTAACCCCGTACAGAAATTACCTGCATATGAATTCTTAATCACAGGAAAAATAAAAATGAGAGAGCACATAAAACACATATACACAGAGATTTCCCACTGGATCCCAAAACCGGGACTACCAGCTTGATTTTTTTCATTATGTTCCTTTCAATGTTACAATACATATTTATACATGCCGAAGCATCCAATACCATGGACCGAAAAATCATCGCGTCCAAAACCATGGACCGAAAACCATCGCGTCCAAAAACATTTGAGAAAATCATGCAAAAAACCATAGGTGGGTCCGCCCAACCTAACATAGGGTCCAAAACCAAAATTTTTCGGGGTGCTGCCCCAGACCCCATAAAGTGGGGTTACGGGTACCCCTAAAACCCCCTGTTAACTATGTGGAAAGAATATAACACAACTCAACAATCTCCCACTTGTTGTTTTCTTTCCACAGGGGGCCACGGGAGAGCTTAGTCATTTTTCCAGCCTGAAACACCCATTGTTTCTCTACACCAAGAGAACTTCTCAGAGCTAACAGATTTTGTCAATGCATCTGCAGTATTCTTCAAAGTGTCCACCTTTACCAGCAACACCTTTTTGTCT
>APFE030376656.1:174023-209745 GCA_000404065.3 Pinus taeda | reverse complement strand
TTTTATGACGCTTTGACACAATTTTCTTTTTCAATTTTTAAGAGTCGAGAAAAAGCTAAAGATGACTCTAGTCACCTTTGATTTTTAATGAGCCTGAAGTGACAAGTGCTCAGATGGACCTTTTCTTTTAAGGAGTCCGAAAAGGAATGAAAGTGACTCCTCTGGATATCTAGACAGGGGGATTACCAAACCAATCGCAAAACTGCAGAATACATTTTATGGTACGACAGTCAATCTTCCCGAATGCTGTGTTCAGTGCATTGTGATCGATAGGGAGGCAGACACGACTTCTTAAGGATAAAGGATATAGCCTATTGTGGTCTCCCAATATATACTCGACAGTACGTGGGAGCACAAGTCTGTACTAGCACTTGTCGTTTCAAAGAGGAGGAATCACCCAACCTACGATGAAAGCGATAGTTACCAAGCTTTACGACGCCGGAATACGTCTCTAGCCTAGACTTCTAAATGGTGTGCGTTAGGTTCCAAAGCGTTTTTATGTTTATTGAAATTTATTTTACAGTTGATCTTTCTTAAGAAGTTTTCCTTTAAGGTTGATCGCGTGATGCACATATACAATTCCTAAATATGCAATCTAAGATGATAAACAGTTGTTTACTTTCTTTTTGCAGTGAAAATCCTAGCTACTAAGGAGAGAGAAGTGAAATTGTTTCAACATAGAGCAGAGAGCACACACTAAGTCCTAAATCAATTTCCGCATGCATTCTAAATGCAAATGCACATGCATGTATTTGTTTTCCGCTTTCTTAATGTGTGGATGACAAAAAAATGCCAAGTGGAATATAATATCAATACAGGGATATGACTATTCCAGAATTCTAATAGACATGAGCAAAGCTATTGAAGTTTGTATTTAAGATTTCTAGAGTCTGTTCACCAAAAACAAGGCAGTCACGATGGCACCACTTTGCATTAGTTTAACACAAAGGAATAAAGTTTAAATTATCAAGAAAGCATATATATAACTGAATCAGTTCAATTGGGAAATAATTTTGAATCAAATTTATAAGACTCTGTATCTGCTCTGTGGCTAATGTACAATTGATGGCAGAGGATTTTCTATCATGGTCCATGGATGAAATAGAAATTAAACAAAAACTCAAAAAGGAGATTAAAGTTGTTACCGGAGATGAAGCAATACAGAAAACGTCCAAAAATGTCCTTGAACGTTGAAAGTTGAATCGCCCAGAGACAAAATAGAGTAGGCCAAGGCAAAGTATCTGTATTTAACATTATTGTGTGAGTAACCAACATAATCTGTATAGTGCTATGGAAATTAATAGTCTCTGCGGGAAAAAAAAAACCCAATATAATCCACACAATCTAATCCTCACGAGGAAGGTTTTGCAGGAATTTAAAGGTTTTCTTATGTTATAAAATCCTAGGCTAATGTGGGTGTCCTAGAAAATAAAAATGTATACCATAATACCCACTTACTATTAAGCATACAATCTAAACAGTAATCAAAGAATAGATAAGAATAAATATACTATACAATAAAAAGAAAAAAAAGGGAGTATGGGATAATGGCAATAGAACCTCTGTAGGGAAACAAACCCAAGTTTGAGTCCAAAATCGCTAAGAAGACCTTAAATTCAACATATCCATGTGGATATGAGGTGTGATGACTATGTACAAGATTCCAAGAAATAGCAATGTCAATACAACTAAAAGAGCATCAAAAACTCATCAGTAGACCTCTGCATACTTCAGCAAAGGTGAAAAAAATCCAGAGCTTATCAATCTCTAACTTCAGCTTCTTATCATGATACTAAATGAAGGATTATGCTTTTAAAAAATCAGAAGTAGCTATGAAAAAGATTAATGAGAACACAGTTCTACTTTATTCTTTTACAAATCCTTATCAGGCTAAGCAAATATAATTCTAATCTATGCATTTCAATCAACCATCAACCGACATTACCCTCAGACATATCCCAGCTTGATCTGGTGTCCACTGAATGTGCTTTGGCAATGCCAATTCTCCAGCCAATCAAGGATGACATCATGACATTCCAATGTAACATTTGGGATAGAAGCAAGCCACCGAATCATGATAAATCAATGTACAAATCTAAGTTGCTGTAGAAATACTTGAGCAAAGGTGAAAAAAATCCAGAGCTTATCAGTCTCTAACTTCAGCTTCTTATCATGATACTAAACGAAGGATTATGCTTTTCATATTTTCTTATCATGATACTAAACAAAGGATTATGCTTTAAAAACATCTGAAGTAGCTATGAAAAAGATTAATGAGAACATAGTTCTACTTTATTCTTCTAAAAATCCTTATCAGGCTAAGCAAATATACTTCTAATTTATGCATTTCAATCAACCATCAACTGACATTACAAACATAGTACAAATTCATGTAGCTTTTTGGCCCACACGCATACAATCTAGGGCCAATCAAGACTTTTAATAGCTTGGATAAATGAAAAGCAAGATTCCTGAGCTATATAATAATAAATGCAGAATAGGGGGACCCCGATGCCTGGAATTGGAGAGACAGGCCTCTTGTCCAGAGGCTGGGAAAACACGTGATTTCTAAACTACAAATAAACCCTAACCCTGCCGTGAGCTGACAGAACGGAATATTAGAAGCAAAGCAAGAACACTAAGTTCCTACCGCAAACTATTTTTTTATTTCTGTTGTAGACACTAAAATTCTCTATCGAAGCATCCAATACCATGGACCGAAAACCATCGCGTCCAAAACCATGGACCGAAAACCATCGCGTCCAAAAACATGTGCGAAAATCATGCACAAAACCATAGGTGGGTCTGCCCAACCTAAAATAGGGTCCAAAACCAAAATTTTCCGGAGCGCTGCCCCGGACCCCGTAAAGTGGGGTTACGGGTACCCCTCAAACCCCCTGTTAACTATGTGGAAATAATATAACACAACCCAACAGATACTAAATTAAGGATTATGCTTTTAAAAAATCTGACTGTGTGGGAAAACCTAGGACAAATTACCCTAGCTCACTACAAAACCTAACTTCATTTAGAGAGGCCAAAAAATGTTAATTCTTACTTAAAAGATGTGTGGCTCTCTTTAAGATAAACTCCTTATTGTTAATATCTAATTAGATGATACCCCCATCCATTATCCCAATTGTTTGTAAAACATGAAAGAAAAATTTTACCTATTAAATTTTGTTGCATGCCCATTTGCATTTAATCATCATTCCGACTTGTGAAAATTACAAATCCTTACTTTTCTTTTTACTAAACTTATTTCCCATGGAGGAGGTTTTCTTAATGATGTTCTCCATATTTGTGTAATCTTACAGTCTTCCAACTTCTCCTATTCAAGCATGATTCAGCCTATCGAATTGTTCTTTCATGAACTTACATGTATTAACACCCATCCTTTCAATGGTGAGATTTTGTTTGATTTTAGAAGACACACAAAATACTAAAATAGAGAGGGAGAGACAGAGATGTGACATGTCTTTCAGGCCTTTAGGTCGTGGTGGTTGTTTAATGCAGCCCATTGCTTTTGCATAGCTTTCCTTGTACATATTTGTATGCTAATAATCAAAAGGAAGTATTTTATTTAAAAAAGAAAAGGAGTTTCCATGTCTGAATACATCTAATATAGCACAGATCACTGCATAAATTTCTAACTTTGGTGGATAGAAATAAGGTGATAGTATTGAAGGCACAATTCCCACATAAAGAACCAAATTTCTTCTCAAGGCCTTCAGAGGCGGTTGGACCTTGGATGTTGTCTGTAACTTTTTTCAAACATAGACTAATGGCATTGAACCTGAAAAAGACGAGGGTTATGATCCTCGATCTCAAACATAGACTTATCACATTGAACCTTAACAAGACTAAGGTTAAAATCTTCAATACCAAAAATAGATTATGACAGTGAACCCTAACAAGGCTAAGGTTATGATCTTCAATACCAAACATAGACTTATCATTGTAAACATTAACAAGACTAAGGTTATGATCTTCAGTACTTCTAAGAAAAATCATACTTTTGTTTCATATCTACAGGGGATGAAGTAGAGAATCAAGATCGCTACAACATATACCTATGTGGGGTTCCAATTCACTGGCAAGGAAGAGGCCTCAAAAGGATACAAGCCTTGACCTAAGTGATAGAAACTCAAGGGATATAAAAGTTAAAAGTAAAGGGGCCAAGTCTTGCTCAAGACAAGCATTCCGTGAAAATGGTATATGGATTCCTTGAACCCCTACTAAATGCTAATGAAGATGAACATGGTGATCATAAATTCACAATAGTACAAATATATGAAAAAACAATACATTCTTTCATAAAGGCTTACAACTACCTACATTAACAATGGGCAAGAGAAATTATGGATTCCTTGAACCCCTACTAAATGCTAATGAAGATGAACATGGTGATCATAAATTCACAATATAAAAAATATATCCAAAAACAATACATTCTTTCATAAAGGCTTACAGGTACCTACATTAACAATGGGCAAGAGAAATTTTGATGCAGTGGTAGACACAAGCATAGATGAGCATCATCTCTAATCTCTGTTGGGAAGAGGTATTCAGAAAACCACCTCTAAAACCAAGAAAGATGATAAGATCCCTATAAGGGTGGCCAATCACATTATTTGCAAGACCATAGGTAAATTGATGGCAGTAAGAACACAGTGTTATGAGATCACTCCTCATAAAACATTTGAAGTCCTTAGATTACCTAGAAAAGCTTAGTGGGCATTGCTTGGAATATCTTGAATATATGCAACGAGAAGAACCAGATGTTTCGACAAGGAAGAATTCATTTTCAAAAACAGCCAAAGAAATGTAAAATCCCACCAGATAAAAGTAATGTGGTAGTGGAAAGTGAAACGGATACCACAAATATAGACAGGCCATCAGGACCAAAACCCAAATGGAACACACTTGTATATGATGTGGAACCCAGGCCATCAGGAATTTTTGTTTTCTGAACAGGGTTTTCATAATTTTCATCTTTAGCTGGATTTTTTTACACTTTGCTGGAGGGTGGGCTGACCACGGTGAAGAAATTTCTAATTGGAAAATGTAAATTGCTGTTAAATTACGTTGTTTTGAAGGTGAACATCTGTTTCATAATATATCAGTTTGTGGAGTGACTGATAATTTGTAACGCTGATAAGCCACTCATTTTGTACTGGAATCTTTATATTAACAGAATCCAAACTATTGAGTTAGTATTTTCTAATCTCCATGGCATTTGTTTTGAATAGCTTTTTTTTACATATATTTAGTATACTCTATATGTCATTACCCATATCAAGTTGTATACTCTCCATATCTTCTAAAATTGACATATTATATATATATATATATAATATATATTATATATTATATATATTTTTATAATATATATATATATATAATATATATAATGTAATTTTAGGTCATGACCTAACCAGGCATCAAATCTGAGATTTACAAGACCCCCTTGTTTCTGGGACAACCCATAGATGTATCTTGATAGTGTTAACTTAGTATCCAACTATTGTAAAAAGGGAAATAAAAACAACAACTACAAATTAGTTAATATCATATTTAGCTTGCAACTGCTTGCTATATAGTAAAAAATGGCTATTGTCAGATAAAGGTAGGGAGAAACAACTGCAAATTCAATAATAGAACAAAGATTAAACTGCATGCAAGATGATCCGAGAACGAGTAGTAAGGAAAAAATTACCAACACTTTCTCCAAGGTGCATAGATATCGAATTCAGTTGTGCCCTGTTCTCATAAAGGCACTGAATAGCTTGCCTCGATCTTACAATTTCTTTTGCCAAATTCTGCCCAAGAAAATTTTGACTCATAAAAGATAAAAGCAAAGTCTCTTTCTGAGTACTAGCAACCTTGCTGATGTTCTTTAGTCACAAACATGATATCATTAAATTTAGTACAATATGATATCATTAAATTTAGAAATTGTACTAGAGAGAAATATAGCAAGAATTATTATTGGAGGTTCAACCCAAGATACATAAAAAATGATGGAAAGCAGTACATCAGCCAGCATTCAATGCAAACACACCTCACAAGCTCAATACTAAATCTGTAGCATTGGATGCCATGTGATTGAATAAAAATTATTATTGACATGCAAAAAAATGGACTGATAAATCTACAAACATTCCATTCTAAGATTTGTCCCCTGCTTGATATCAATCACAATGTATGCCAGGTAACACCCTTGCTTGTGGCAGTCTTCAAATGGTGGAAAAACACTCCTTAGACTCTAGAAAACATAGCAAAGCTAACATGCATATTACTTTCGAGGTTCGGATTTTGGTTTCTATTTCCTTTGCAGGTCGTACATGTTACAGACCTATGAAAGATAGAGTCATTCAAAGTGCAGAAATTTGGCTTTTCTTTTCATTTGGAGGCCCTATTCAGTGCAGCGTTTATATGACAAATAAGATAACCTGAAAGATACATAAATTATTTCAAATCATAGTTCTATTCCCCTAGGCCACTTCTATCCCCCTAGGCCATACCCACATGCTGATGAGCCCCTTTACAAAGGAAAATTACCATAACCACTACCCCTACTTGTAATTCAAAATGTTTCATCCTTAATCATACCATACCCAATACCTAATACTCACACCCAGTCTTGTGCAACATTGATTTAAACTTATTGCACCAAATCTTAAAAATAGGGTTCATAAAATGGGACTAACGATGGAAAACTGCAGCTATTTCAAGAAACCCGAAGACCTTGGCCATGTTTTTTCGCCATTTGTTAAGGAGGTCTGGACTTGGATACAATGCTTGTTCACCAATATGTTTACATATAAAATTTACTAGTGGGTTGTCCTTCTATGGAACCTTTGGCTCTGCCAAAAATCTGACTAGAATGTTTGACAGGCAATGAGGGTGGTGACTCTCTACTTCTAGAGGTGAAAGAGATGTGTGAGAAGATTAAATATTTGCCAGATGAATGGGTAACTAAAATTGATATATTCCTGATTTCAGACTCAATAGCCGTTCAATGCTTAGCGACATGATTACCTCAAGAAAAATAGATATATGAATTAGGTCTCTAATTCATGCTTATATTTCTCCAAATTCAGTAAGGGTATATGCTCAAAGAAACCAGAATAGTTATTTGACCCACACTTGGAGCTTGGATTCACTTCTATAGTAGTAGAGCCGCTCAGTAGTGGAGTGTACAAGGGCTCATTTGTCAAAGTATGACTAAACTTCCTGGCAAGATTATGAGATCTTGGAAGCAAAGGGTCATCAAATCTTAACCTTCTCAGCATAGACCCATAATTTTCACCATTACTATCATGGAAAGCGCTGGAAGTGTAAGAATGACTATTTGTAATCTTGTAATGGATAACCAGACCTTCACAGAGCATGAAAAGACTCTCATCATCAGGAAGGATTCTTGAAGGCATATGTTTCCCTCCATCAAAGAAATATTTCTCTTCAGAATTAGCTTTAACAATTCTACCCATATTGGGGTTTGGAGAACAAGGAAGATTTTGATAACCATGGAAAACAGTGTTGTAAAGTGGAACCTGTAAAATGCAAGACATGGTCAATAACCAGATCAATTCATTATCGGTCGAGATGAGTAATGGCAGTTAATAAATAATGCTTATGATACTCTTGAATGGAGTAAAATGTAAATATCAAAAGGAATAAGAATTACTACTGTACATGAAATTGGAGAAAAGTTGAACAATGCAGTTATGAGTTGTCTATGGCAACATAAGCCTATCTCCTTTCATATTAGAGCTTACGTTTCACATATATGATGGGATTCTCAGCATTTAAATTTGTCACCAATGCCCAATATGGCCTTCTCATACCACCAAACTATATCATAGCAACCTTAGTACAAATATCATAACTGAATGTATGCCAGGTAACACCCTTGCTTATGTGGCAGTCTTCAAATGGTGGAAAAACACTCCTTAGACTCTTGAAAACATAGCAAAGCTAACATGCATATTACTTTCGAGGTTCAGACTTTGGTTTCTATTTCCTTTGCAGGTCGTACATCTTGCAGACCTATGAAAGATAGAGTCATTCAGAGTGCAGAAGTTTGGCTTTTCTTTTCATTTGGAGGCCCTACTCAGTGCAGCTTTTATATGAAAAATAAGATAACCTATAAGATACATAAATTATTTCAAATCATAGTTTTATTCCCCTGGGCCACTTCTATCCCCCTAGGCCATACCCACATGCTGATGAGCCCCTTTACAAAGGAAAATTACCATAACCACTACACCTACTTGTAATTCAAAATGTTTCATCCTTAATCATACCATACCCAATACCTAATACTCACACCCAGTCTTGTGCAACATTGATTTAAACTTATTGCACCAAATCTTAAAAATAGGGTTCATAAGATGGGATTAACGATGGAAAACTGCAGCTATTTCAGGAAACCTGAAGACCTTGGCCATGTTTTTTGGTCATTCGTTAAGGAGGTCTGGACTTGGATACAATGCTTGTTCACCAATATGTTTACATATAAACTTTACTGGTGGGTTGTCCTTCTATGGAACCTTTGGCTCTGCCACAAATCTGACTGGAATGTTTGACAGGCAATGAGGGTGGTGACTCTCTACTTCTAGAGGTGAAAGAGATGTGTGAGAAGATTAAAGATTTTCCAGATGAATGGGTGACTAAAATTGATATATTCTTAATTTTGGACTCAATAGTTGTTCAATGCTTAGCCACATGATTACCTCAAGAAAAAGAGATATATGAATTAGATCTCTATGCACTACAGAGTAGGTATATGCAAGGAAATGAATGTTTAATGTGATGATGGGTTCGCATTTACTCCTTGAAAGGATAGAAATTGCATCTTTTTCAAAGATATATAAGTATCAGTTCTTACAAAAAGCTAAAAAGACCTCAAATATGTAGCTTGAAAACCCATTCCACCATCAGAGACTATCTTACCACTTCAAGATCAAGCTGCTGGAAGTGATGCATTTTACGCCTAGCTTTACATCTAGTCATGTATGCCACCACAATGTGACAAAGATCCAAGGCAATAGACAACCAGAGCATTTCCAACATACTCCATGGAAGTTGGAAACCTCCTGACTCTATTGAGGGACTTCCTAATGCGGAAGAAGCCATAACCAAGCATGCCTTAACAACAATAAGGACACCTGAAACCAGGCCGCAGAATATTGTTTGTGATGTGTTCATGAACTATTGAATCATTGATTTAGAAGCAGTCCATTGATATTTTTTTTACAGGCTTCTGTTAGAAAGGAATCAAGATAAGATGAATTGAAAAGTAATGAGGTTGAGAAACAACTTACAAACACACAGTTTTTGGCTGGAGCTTAGTTTTCTGTGGCAGATTGTGCATTTATCCCTGTGCTTGCCAGAATAGAGGTTTTGAAGTTGGACAAAGAGTATTTTCGGAAGTATACTCGTCTTATATATTGCTTCGAGCAGATGAAGGAAAGGCCAATCTATCAGACTGTAATAGGCCCATATTCCACCTTTTTTGGAAAGATGAAAATTTTATTGCCTTCTATCTATAATATGAGCATCAGGAGATTTCTACATAACTACTAGTATGCATGGTATTATTTTGTTGTCCTCTATCTGTAATATGATCATGAGGTTTTTGCATAAATATAGTATGCATAGGATTATTTTGTTCTGCATGATTACAGACTATATAGAACCCTCAACCCCTTAGATGACGAAGCAAGCAAGCAATACAATAGTATAGTCGTGAAGCTTGTGAAGGGCCAATTGAGATTTTTATACTAGTCGTGAAGCTTGTGAAGGGCCTATTGAGATTTTTATGCCTGCTATAGAAATTTGGCGAGCTCTGTTGTAAACAGATTCACAGGCAGGCTAGAAGTTTGAAGTGGGCTTAGCTATTGGTTAGCCACTGGAACTATTGATTCCTTTTTTTCTATGGGAATGTTAATTGTCTTTGACAGCAAGCATACGGGCTAAGCTTTTATTTGTGACTCTGTTATATTTTCTCTGTAGTTAGCTTGATTAATGCAAACAGTGAAAGACTTGGCAATGGTACTTAAATCAGTCAGCTTTAGGAGCATCACAAGAACCAATCAGTATGCTATATAATTTCGAATTTAAATTATCATTACAGATCTTCTAACAAGTTATTCTAGCATCATTTTCTAATCAGTTTGCTATGTAATTTTGACTTTAAATTACCATTACAGCTCTTCTAACAAGTTAAGCTAGCAGCATCTTTTAAGCACTACTTGAAGCATAATATCTTCCAGCTATAAACTCTTTTAGTTGATTACTCTCCCAGGAAACAGTCCTGCCACCTCACACATGCTACTGGCAAGATGCTTCCTTCCCATCTATTTCTACTCAGCTTAACACAGCATCATTTCTTTATAGAATGAGACTGATGAACAAACACTTGCTAATAGATATTAGACTGTAACGCATATTGAATTTCATTGATAGGGCAAGTAAGGCATTTAAAATATGGTGAAGGATAAGGCATTCCAAATATATAGAAGGTATTTCATTTCAATATGCTGATCAACTTACAGCATAGTAGCTTATTCCCCAGGAATCACATCCCGTTAGCTAGTTTCCCAACCACACCAGACACTTCGTACCCAGGGCAGGCAAGATATGCCCGTTATGCAAATTGTGCCAATCCCTTTGAAGCATAGCCATATTCTAATCTAGCGCAGTTTAGAGTCAGACTCCCTGGCTTACCCCTAGAGTTTTGGCATGAACCTGGCCTTGCCATAATGAACTTCCACTAATTTTCTCCTATAGCAAAGCCCAACCGATAGCCAAACCCACCGATATGCCCTCGACTGATACATGACGAAACTGCAAAGAAGTCACTATTGAATTGAACATTCCTGAACCTCAGCTTACTTCAGGGTAACTATCACAAGAAATCCACCCTTAACCGTAGCTGAAATTCACATAAAATCCAATGCAGATCATGAGTGGGTAAAAAACATTATGCACACACATTCGTATATATTAAATCCAGTTGCATAACATAAATCAAAAACCATAACAGAAAGAAGAAGAAAGAAGGGCAAGAAACACTGGCCACTAAGAGTTTTCCAACCAGAAGACCTCTGAGCAGAAATCCCATGTGTGAAGTAGACGAGTACAAATATTGATATCAACAACACAAGGCTGCTCGGGCTACGCGGCCCTCATGCAAGGAAGAAAGACACGTTTCGTTGGTTCAGTCATTGCGAAGAGTCTCATCACCAGGAGGCTTGGCCTTTCATGGCCCATAGCCAGATCCTCCCTCTCTGTCTTCCAGCCGGTGGGAAAAAAAAACATTTTTCCATGAAAAAAAACATATTAAACCCACAGCAGAAAACACCCCAATCGTCTAACACATAATCAATGGCTCAGGATCGCACACGTCACATTTTAGGGATGTCTTTCTCATAGGGAACGCCTTACGGCGTAATAAAATATATGGCATTATAACGTTGCACATATATATTATTTTATAAAGTGCATAAATAATTTGTTTTGGAATATTATATATTATTTTATAAAGTGCACAAATAATTTCTTTTGGAATATTTTTTTTTTAATTCTCTGAGACAAGAAAACTTTACAATAGTAGCCAAGAGAAACATGTATTATTCAATAGTCTATTAACAAAATTCCTCAATATTTTAATGCAAATCCTATACAAAAAATGTGGAATGCTCCTATTCCTTGGTAACATTGCCTTCTTTGTAGGGATAAAACCAAAATTTTCAAAAATGTTGGCAAGGATAGAAACTAACCTCCTTATAATATCCAAAAACCATATCAATGTTCATATCCTCAACAACTATATCAATAATCTTTTCCCTTTTACAATATCCGCAAGAACAATAAGCGCCATTTATTCAATATTCTTTTCTAACTAAACAATCATATCATGTACTTCTTCCACCATAGATAACCCAACCATATTAGCTATAGTTTGTTTCTAACCATCCAACAACAAGACCTATTCAATTACCAGCCCAACCAATGGAAAATCCAAACGAAAAAGTAGAAAAACTTATTTATAATGCAGAAGAAGGAACATTTCCTACATATTCAATCGCTTTTATATAATATTACCACTTAATATTAATAAAAATACTTAATAAGGAATCAATCACCTAAATCACTTCTTTTTCCAGAGAGATTGTACTTGGAAAAAGTGTGATCTCCTATGAATATGATTTCTTAGATGAGTTAAAGAACACTTGTATCAAAATTTCTTTATCACAAGCTATAAAAAACATTCAAATCTATGTAAATAATCACAAAATTATCTCTAAAGAAATCAAGAAGAAAGCGTAAACATTAGTCAACAATACATGTTGTTGGGAAGTTAGCTAGGATAATGTTAACAAACATTACAATTGAAAAATATGTTGATCTAGGTTTGCCAATGGTCACAATTATCATCAACAATCTTTATATTTCGAATATTGTAATTGATTTAGGCGCAGTTAGTAATGTAATGATGATGGAAACAATGCAAATTTTGAATATACATAATCATTGATCTACACCCACAATACTTCATTTATAAAATAGATCTAGGGCAAAGCTTAAAGGTGTAGTTGATGATATTATTGTGTCTTTGTATTCATGGGAATATCCTATTGATTTTGTAATTCTTCAACCCAAAGCCAGTTTGGGAGGACATCTCTTATCCTTGGAACACCTTATTTTGCCACAAGCAATGATTGCATTATTTTTAGATGTTGAGAAATGGCAACAAGAAATTCGAGTTTAATTTGTCCTTGAATTAAACTGAGAATTAAAATCGAATTCTATTCTCATAGCAACTTGTAAATAGTTAATTAAGTTTAATTAATTTAATTAGCTTAGAAATTTTCAAGTTGGAAGTCTTTCTGTAGTCATGTATATGTTCTCCCTAAATTTTAGGGGTCTAATATGAGTTTAAATTGAGTTGTAATTAGATAACTCACTTTACTGAGTTATGGTTAGTTAAATTAGTTCTAACTGTTTGTGGAACTAATAGAGGACTAATAGTCAGTTGGTGCACTGGTGTATCCACAAGTGATACTCCAATTAACTGAAGATTCCTTCATGAGAAACTCATTCATGTCAGTTCTAAGAAAGACCTAGTTGAAACTAGAGTGCAGGGACAGTGTATTATCAGTTGTGTGATTTACTGAGTTGTAAATATCATGCATGAAATCAAAGAAGGACCTATGTTTGGATTGTGCATTTTTGGAAGCATGAATTCCCTTTAAATACAGACTATTCATCCAAGGAATTTTGTAAGGAAATAGGGGCTTGGTAGACAATGGAAATTGGCTAAGTGTTGGCTAAGAGTTGGCTTGTGAGGCAGAGAGTTGAGCATACTTGTGCGGAATTATGCTTGTGAGAACGAACTTTGCATCTTCACTCATATTTCTAATTAACACAATACATATATGTGGGGTTTTGAGCTGTGGCTTTCCCTAGGAAACCTTATTTACTTGTGCGGAATTATGCTTGTGAGAACGAACTTTGCATCTTCACTCATATTTCTAATTAACACAATACATATATGTGGGGTTTTGAGCTGTGGCTTTCCCTAGGAAACCTTATTTTGTTATGTGCCATTGATTTGTATTCTTCTTATTCATGTTGTTTTTCATTGATATATTGGCTTCCGCTGGTTGAAAGTAGAAGTAGATTATTGTCCCGTGCTTTAGTAAATTGCATGAGCTTGTGAATCTATAGGAAATTCTACATGGTATCAGAACTGAATTCAATATACTAGAGGATATTCTGAAGTTTTGAGCTTTGGGTTACAGGTGAAATTCGAATTTGCAATACATGCTTCAGATGGTGTTCTACGGTTTGCGACTCGAGTATGCTTTGGAAGGTAGATCGAATTATATAGCCTGGAGGGACATAATGAAGGCTATTCTAGGGGATAATGGCTTGAAGGAATTTGTCGATCAAGGCATTCCTAAACCAACAACATCAAGTGCACAAAATCAAGTTGAATGGAAGAAATGGGTGGTGAAGGCAAGGCATATAATACTTGAAGGATTTTTAGATCACATTGTCTCGAGTCTCCATGGGAAGGAAACTTCATATGATATGTGGAAATAATTGATGGACTTGTATAAAAACAATAGTGACCAAAGGAAATTGGCACTAGAGGACAAGCTGCAAAAAATCAAAATGGAGGAAGGCGAGACTATTCCAAAATACTTGACCAAGTCCACTCAATGTCAGATGAACTTGGAAGTGTTGGAATCATAGTTTTCGAGGATGATATGGTGAGTATTACTATTCTGGGACTCCCAAAGAGTTGGCATAGTTATCAGGTTTCTCTCAATGGTCAGGAGGAGCTGCCAGATTGGGAATGACTATGATCGGATTTGATGCAGGAGGAGATCGGGAAGAACACCAGGGATGGCACTTCATCAAAGACTTATGCTGAAGAGAACCGTGCCTTAGTGACTAAGGTGAAGAAGGAGGAAGGGAAAGCTTCCCATTCAAATTGGATTCTTGCCATGGAGGTAAGAAGAAATACATGAAGAAAGTTAAGTGCTTTCATTGTCATGAGCTGGGCCATTTTTCTACAAATTTTCTACTCAAGGAGTCCAAGAAAAAGTCCTCAAGAGGAGCAGTGGGTGAGGCTTTGGCCTCTCAATTCGAATTGGAATTTTCCCTCATTTCATGCATTATTTCATCAATGATGGGAAGTGTATGGTGTTATCACTCTGATATTTCTTTTGAAGTATGAAGAAAGAAAAACCAAAGGTAACCACAAACCACTTTTGGAGATCAAGACCTAGCCTTCCTGATGCTCAGAGAGGGCTCTCTCTTTATAATTTAACTTTGTTTTAGTTAAGATGATTTTAGGCTAGTCATTGCTTTCACTTGGGTTTTGTTTTGAAAATTTGGTGGTGGGATCACTTTACTTAAATGGACATAGGTTTGGATTATACCATTTGGATATCGAGTCGAATGTCTGACAAACAAGACTGGATTCAATTTTAAAAACAGTGTCTACAAGGAAAGATATATGAGTTACTGCAGATCTCAAAGGCTAAATGGTGAATGGCTTCAACTCGGATCCAGGGAGAAATTAAGGATTCCCTAGGCCAAACTTTGGAGGGAATGAAAGCAGTCAGCCGAGATAGGAGAGCAATTAAAGGTTCTCAAATCCGGGTATCAGAGGAAAACATGTAAATGACTAACCATGCAAAACAAAGTGTAATTAAACAAATTCTAAGTGATATTTCCAGATAATTCATTTAGATTTTAGAACACATTTAATATTATGAAAACACATAAGAAAGGTAACAAAATCACATAAAGAAAGTACTTCACTGCAAATGGCTCATCTCATGAATCCTGTAGCGAAATGGTTTTATTACTTGCTCCAGTCTGTTGACTTGAAAATGGTACAATCACCCTTAAGTTCAAGATTACAATAACTCTACAAATGTAAAATAATCTACCATAATACTTCGAATTTTGAAATATTTATACAAAAGAAATTTCAAAATATCTGAAACTGTATTCATAACTAATCTAGGAAAAAAGAAATATCTTCTTGCAAGAAGATAGAGACAACTATTGAACTGTTTCATGATGTCCCTTTTATTTTGGTTGTGCTCGTTGTAGACTTTGATTTTTATCCGCTTATGCTGCTAGATTGTTTGGCTTTCACGCGGGATGCTCTGTTTTACTTTAACCTTTCACCTGATACTCTTTCATCTGATACACTTTAAACTTGTTGACCTGTCAATATCCTTTTACTTTATTGTTTCACTTTTTACAGTACATTTATAATTTACTGTGTTTTTACTATAGTAAATCATTCAATTTTTCCCATCTTTCTTCATCTGGTAATTGGATATTGATCATTTTTTTGTATATTTCATCTGCCTCTGTATATTTGGAAAAAGTGGGCTTATTAATAAACAAGTGTTTTACCTCATGTTGGAGGTAAAACAAGTTTTCAAATGTTTGGTACAAGACTTTTCTTGTTGGCATGCCCTTCATAGATGAAGTGATCACTTGTTATTTGGCCACTTCCCTGATCTTCTTGTTGTAATATGCTTGTGTCATTAACTTGTCATTTATAACTAAGGAATTAGGTAACCCCTTTTCCTTCAACAACTCAAACTTAGCCATGAACCTGTAAACAACTAGCTGCATGTTCTGACACTTATCTTCTAAATTCAACATTAAATTCATCTTGGTTAGGACTCTCCTGACTTCCAAATTTGCACCCGTCCTATTAGGTATCTCAAGCTCTTACAGTTCATATTTATTCTTGGAGTTGAGGAAGTGGATGATTCTTGTTGCTTCCTCTGACATATCTCCAAGTTCTGTTTTAACCCTTTCAATGGCTTCTGTTGCCTGCCTAATCAAATCAATCTGCTCAAATATGACCTAGATGGATGGCCAAATATCATTGACTGAGTCAATGATATTGGCCCACAGTTGCTCTTTAGCCTTTCCTATTGGTTCAGTCGAGGTCAGTTCTTTCTCCATGCCTTTTATCCTTTCATTCATCCTTGCACCATTTTGTTGCTCTTTTTTATGCATAATCTGGGAAGGTTTGTAATCTGTCTCAAGGTTGTTGACTTTCTCCTTCTATTTGTTCATATCATTATTCTGAATGGGAATTTCTTCCATTTCTTTGACCAGCATGTTTGCTTCATCGCCTGTGGTACCTATTGTTGTTGATGTTGTTACTGATGTAGTCGAAGTTGATGCTGGAAATGCAGTGGCCATTGGACCAGTGGGAGCTAATGTTGCTACTAGAGTGGAAGGTACAGTTGTGGTCATTGTTGGAATGAAAATTGGAGGAGCACTATCAATACTAGCTTTTTTGAGCTAAATCAACCTATCTAGTTCCTTTTCCATCTCCTTCAATTGTTCATTGAGTTGTAGCACCAAGTCCATCATCTCTTCATGATTTTTTTGTCGTTCCAGGACTTCCTTTGTTTGTGGGTGTTATAACTAAGGTAGCTTGAGTTGTTTCTTGAGGGATGCAATATCCTCATTCTTCTTCTTGATTAACTATTCAGCAGCCTTGACATCCTTTGGGTCATGGCCCATTTCAATAACCAAGTCCTCCAAGGACTTTATCCTAGTGCCTTTGGTGCTGGAGGAGGCCTTTTCCAGTTTGTATTGGGTTGTCACATTGTCCAATGAATCTTTAAATTTGAATGCTACCATGGCCTTTGCTATGAGGGTGGAGTATATCATTTCTCTAGCCTGCTTATGAAATTCGATCTAATCAATGGGATGAACATCCCTGGCCAAGACCTCAAAAGTGGTCTTCTTGTAGTCTGCTGAGGTTTTAGGCTGCTATACAGTGGGTTGTAGGAATGACAACTGCATTTGTCCTTCTTTGATGTCAAAGGCTGACATCAATCTATTATGGTTTGGTGGTTTCATCTTCAAGTACTTGGCATATGTGCATGCCTTCAGCTTTTTGTTCCTCATTTTTATTTCCTTAAATCCTTATTTGATATTTGTTTCCTTGTCAGCTGGCCTAACAAAGGAAGACACCTCCACACTCTTCCGTCTCTGTATGATCTATGTGTTGGAAGTAGATGGATGTTGTGTTTCTACTGATGAAGTTGTCTCTATTGTATGTTTACTGCTCTGCCTCATTGCTTCAGTGTCAATGATTTCTTCTAATGTAATGTTTTCCACCTGTTTAGACACAGGATTCAATTTGGGCCTTTTGTTTAGCTTGAACTGCTCATCAGTGGTCTCCACAGCAGAACTTGATGCTTTGTCCCTGTTTCTTTTAGTATTATTCTCATCATTGAGAGGGGTCTAAATGACAGGAGGGATGTTCATTAGCTCTCCCAACTCTAGAACTTGTAGGAAAGAGATCTGGTCAAATTCTTTCTCTAAATCAATCATGGTTTTCTCCACATCCACAATTTTGTTGTCCATGTCAATCAATGTATTCTCTACCCATTCTGACTGATTAGCATATTGTTCAATGTCAGGTCTTGGGTAGTGGATGTAAGGTCCCAGCTTAACCTTTTGTCTAAGCTTGTTTATAACCCCATGAGGGTCATAATGCCAGATGAAACTATTCCTGAATTTCATTTCCTGAAGCATCTTATCAGCCTCAGGTACAGCCTCTCTGTTGTTGCAAATGAATGGGCCCATTTGGTTTTTCATCTTAAACTGTGTCATCTTCCTAGCAGCTAGGAAGTTGACCTCATCTGCACTTATGATTTGCCTGAAGTATTCAAGGGAAAATATCCTCATGGGGAGGTATTTAGGCAATTTGTAGGGGCTAGCTCACAAGCCATAGATCCTGATTTCAGTGTGATTCTGGTAGAGGTACCAGTCTCCCACCTTGCTATTCTTGGCCAGTTGCAGTACTCTTTTAATTTCTGGGTTGATTCTAGGTTGAATCCTAGAAGTCAACATGTTCATGATTGGATATACAAAAGAGTATATGAATTCTTTGTATGAGGTGGAAAACTTGTGGACCAAGGGTGTCCAGAAGATGACTGATCTTTCCTTTCCCTTGGTCTCCAATTTCTGGATCTTCAAAGGGAATTTATCTGTCTAGTAATAGAGGAACATATGAAACAAACTAAAGAGTATTTGAAAACTCTTTCAGTGGGCAGTATAGTGAGTTGTTCATGCATTCTATCTACAATGAACTGGGCATAATCATACAAAATGGCAGGAGGCTTTCCTGGAGTGAAAATGGACAAGAAGGCCATGATTACCTCATCCACAAACTTGTTTGATGTGCATCCTAGGATGCATGAAATCATGGTGATTATTCTCCAACAAGTGTCCAATGGACAAAGGAGTCAGATTAGGACTAGGCTAGATTTGCAACATCTAGTTGATGGATTCAGCTGTAATGATGAATAATATCTCATGGTTTGGTGCCTCAATAGCCCTATGGCTTGGAACGTCACACGCATGACAAAATGTACTATGTCTGGGAATGGATGGACTTCTGGGAATGTATACTTGGGAAGATTGGATTCCCAAAGGTTTATATCATTAGCATGGTTAAGGAACCTATCCTTGGCCCAGCAGTGGATTCTCAGAAGGTGGCGTGGGATGGCTGTATCTTTGATTTGGAAGCCTATGTCTACTAGGGCCACGTGGTCAATGTCTAAATGAGGGGTTGTCACTTGTCTCACATCTAGAGAGGTTTAGGCTTCCATTTCTGTAATAAATTATGGAAATTTGGTTATATGGCTATGGGAGTGAGGTTTTAACAATTCAGTAACCAAGGTAGGGTATTAGTAGTTTACAAGTAAGGCAATTCTTGGTTTTCTGCTTAAATACGTGGAATTTTATGGTCAAGGTTGCAAACTGGTTTAAAATTGAGGTTTATAGAGGCTTCTGTAGCTTTGAGGTGTGCAGTGATGGTGTTTTGGAAGGTTCTAGTAGTTGATAGCTGGTTGAAGGAGCTCTAAGGGTGCTGGTGTGCTTCGAAGGCTTCAGCAGTGAAAACGAGCGAAAAAGGCAAAAATTGGGGTCTGAGGGGTTTTAACCACAAAGAGTTGAAATTGGCGGGTAAATATTATGAATAGTGGACGGTTTTCGCATTGGGCAGGGAGGTGCTTTTGGAGGCCATCGCACTGCTTTTGGCAGGCAGGCGGTATTTCCCTGAGGGAACACGATCTATGCTGGAGGCTGACATGTAGCAAAATGGGCTTGAGAAAAATCATGAACCCCGCGTGCTCTCGGGCTAATAAAGGTAAAAGAGGGAGTGAGCGTGATATGGATTTGCATTGTCAGATATGGGGGTGAGAGATCTGACGACTGTCGCACGATGAAGTTGCACAGAGGGAAATCAAGGTGAAGATTTGCAGGATTTTCTTTAACAACACCAAGGGTTAGTGGGCTAATAGGTTTATGTTGGGGAAATATGAAGCTTGGAGTTAATTTAAATAATGTGGGGGATGAAACTATAGTTTATAATTAAATCGGGGTTTAGATATTATATATGAAGGAGTTATTTAATATGGGATAAAGTTATATTGGGTAGCTAATACAATAGGTTAGTACGTTAATGTGAAATGAATGTGCGGAATCTAAAATATAGTAAGCATAATGTAAAATATGATGCTTGGCTTGAATTTCTTCACTGTGATGGCCCAATATCAACATTTAACACTTATACTTAGGATAAAAGCATTTTATGTGGGTTTTTGAGTGTTTTGAATGAGAGGGGAATTAGTTAAGGGGGTTTTACCTTTCCTAGGTAAAATGTGTTTTAAACTTAGGAAAAGGGGATTTTGTAGGGTAAAATGAGTGATGTAAAGGGAAAAGGGTGTTTTCATGAATGAGAAGGGTTTCAATAAGGTGGAATCCAATACTTGATGTCCATGAGTCATTAAGTCGAGGGTCCGGTCCCATCAAAAGTCAGAGAAATACTCTAAGCCTTTATCACTGAAGGATTTTAGTACTAGAGCACATTGTGGGGAGGGAAATTAGTAATATGCCAAATGATGTTTATCCATGGTTGTAAAAACTGCTTGTACCTACCCATCTGCTATTTTAACATTTTATTCCTTATTTACATGGGTGCATTTGAGCTTGCAAACCCTTATTCATTTTTCTTTGAAACAAGAAACTAACTAATTCAAACCTTATTTCATCCAAGAGCTCAGGTTAAAAAGTTGAGCTCCCTATCATTTTCTATTTTAACTATTGATCTACCAAGATTAAACTGTTTGGCTAGATCTTTATTCTCTATCTATCAACATTAAATTTAAAGCATGAAAAGTCAAGATTAAGCTGTTTGACTTATCATGGATTATGGTATTTTAAACAAGCTACACATAATCATTATTTGCATAAAAAGTAAAATAGTAGTGGCATTTGAATTTGCACACTTTCATGATCTATTTTTATCTCTTTTTGCGGGGTTCATATTTTTCACTTTTTTATCTTTATTTCTTTTTGTCCTTTGATTTTTCTTTTAGGACATACCCTCTCTACATTTTTTTAATTTGGGAATACATTTGCAGAAAGCAAAGGTATGTACAATATTACAATATTGACCATAGTCAATTCAAATTTATGAATCCTATTATTATAGGACCCTAAATGTGGCTCCACATGTGGATGGTATCTCCTTATGAGATGTCAAGAACACCATTGACTAGTAGCCTGATCCATTGGGCCAATCCCAAACATGTATATGCTTTGTTGTATAATTTCTGTGACTGAAACTCTTGAATTGAAAATACACCCTTTTCTGCAAACTGAAATATGATCTAAAACTGAAAGAATGTACTACAATTCTCAAACCAAACTAATAGGTCATCAAGATCTTTAGGACCTTCTCTCCAGGCTTCAACTTCTAATGAATTATTTCATAACTTGCTGAAAACTGAAAACTAAAATAAACTGAATTCCTACCTACTTACTCTAATCAACTGTTCAATTGCTCGTTAGGTAAAATGAAACAGCCAATGCAACCATTCAAGAATTACGTAATTGCATTACGTAATTTGATGTATTTTGCTACATTTGCTTGTTTGTGATCAAAATTGAGATTCTAAAATCAATTATAACCTTGTCAACAAATGAGAAGATAAGGACATACTTGATTTCCTTTGTTGACTCTAGCAACTGTACAAAAATATCTTCCAAGATATATACACTAATGTTTAATTGATCTAAGCAATTGTACAATTGTTTTGGATGGCCTCCATGCCATGAAAGTGAAATTTCCTTTTCATCTTTATCACCCTGCAGATTTTCAGATAAGCTTTGTGATGATATTTCTACTGATTGAAATATTTGTCTGGTGAAACCTTTATCATCTTGATTTTGAATCTCATAGTTAGTTAATGGAGAAAAATTTTGATTGCATTCATCATCTAACATATCAGCTATTGGATCATAAAAGACATGTAAGGATTGTTGCAACCTATTACATATAGGTTTTAATGGGACTTCATGGATTTTTGCATGTTGTTCATCCTTTTCTTTGGAGATATTACACCATATTTCCTTTAAAAACTGAAATGATTCAAAACACAGTGGTATAAAACTTTCCTGTGTCATCCGATCAGACGTCTCAATAGAATTTGATAACTGCACTTGTGAAACTAAAGAATCCTGATTAAGATTTTCTTTGTCTTATTTGTTGTCAATATCAATACCTAAAGACTGCTGAATTTTTATTACTTCAAAGTTTTCTCTGATGAACTGAAATGAAGAAAAACAAAGAGGCAAAGAAGCTTCACTTATTTCCAAATTTTCTGCACTTTCTTTCTCACTTTCATAGCTGATATGAATAAGATGATCACTATTTTCAAGTTGCTGAAACTGAATTTCTTTATTTCCCAAACTAGTTTCCGATTGCTCTATAAAGTTAGTTTGGATTTGAAGAACATAATTATCATCATACTGATCATATTTAGGCAAATCATTAAAATAAGTAATGTCATCAAACATATACATTAGATCAGCAGATTGCCTCTCCACATATTGCTCTATAAATCTATCTTCTAATTTATGGTAGTTGGAATTAGTAGGAATTTGTTCATGGCTATCAACCTCTTCTTTTTGTGAAATAAATGTGTCATAGTGATTTTGAACAAAAATAATTATCTATCATGGTGATATTTTGTATCCTTTCCTCTATTTTTCTTACCAAAATGTCGAGTTTTACCTATGCAATGTTGTTCTTGTCTGCTCCTGCTTTCAACTTTTCTCTTCTAATTTGCAGATTAACTTCTACATCTACTGCAATTTTCTGCATATATTCTAGTGTTGAGGGGTTTCTTTCTCTTAGCTGAAATTCTATCTTTGGATCAAATGCTTTTGGATAATGCAAGAGAGTTGAATCCAGAAGAGACCTTATATTTAATGGCATTGAATAATAGATTTGATTAAATCTGTCAGAAAATAGTTCTATTATTTCATTTGGATGTCTTTTTAACTGATTATATTCTTCTATAATCACAAAAATATTGACTTTGATTATTCATCTATCAAGGAAGAAATTGACAAACTATTGGAAATTTGAGATGCTTGCAATAGGTAGATTCTTGAACCGACTCTTTACTCTACTTTGCAAAGAGAGAGCAAAAATTCTGATTCTAACATCATCTTCATCAATCTCAAATAAGTCCAGATAATTCTCAAAACCTTGAATATGTTTTTGGGCAGTGATTTTACCATCTTCTCCATCAAACCTAGGGAGATACTTGTAATAATTATTAGGGAAAACACGGAGTGTAGGAGGTAAGATGAGTGGCTTATACCTATCAAGAACTTTCCAAAGTACAGGAATATAAACAGGGATTGTAAGATCATTCTTGATTATTTGAGATTTCTTGATTAGAAAATGATCATCATAAGATTTAGAAGAATGCTGCTCAAATGTGTAAGGAGATTTTATATTTACAATTTTGAAAGGAAAATAATTAAAAACTAATCTAAGATATTCTATAAAATACAATATACATTGAAAAACCTTCTTGATGAGAAAAAACATGATGTCTTGGATAACAATCCAAGTTAGAAACCTGATCTTCCCATATTGTTCTTTCAGGTTCATTCCTCCAATGGAGTCTTGATTGTGAAATTTTTTTGGAGTTTCCAAGTGGATGATTTTAACCTTTGTGTGTCTGATCATTGTCCACCATCATAGATCAGATTTGAACCTGTACAATATTTCTGAAGAAAATGTTAGTCGTCCCCAGCATGGTCGCCAGAAATTTTATCACTCTCATATTTCTTTTGAAGCATGAAGAAATAAAAACCAAAGGTAACCACAAACCACTTTTTGATATTATGATCTAGCCTTCCTGATGCTCAGAGAGGGCTCTCTCTTTATAATTTAACTTTGTTTTAGTTAAGATTATTTTAGGCTAGTTCTTGTTTGCACTTGGGTTTTGTTTTGAAAATTTGGTGGTGGGATCACTTTACTTAGATGGATAGAGGTTTGTCTTATACCATTGGGCTATGGAGTCGGATGTCTGACAAACAAGACTAGATTCAGTTTTAAAAATAGTGTCTACAGGGCAAGATAGATGAGTTACTGCAAATCTCAAAGGCTAAATGGTGAATGGCTTCAAGTCGGATCTAGGGAGAAATTAAGGATTCCCTAGGCCAGACTTTGGAGTGAATGAAAGAAGTCAACCAGGATAGGAAAGCAATTAAGGGTTCTCAAATCGGGGTATCAAAGGAAAACATTTAAATGACTAACTGTGCAAAACAGAGTGTAATTAACGAATTCTAAGTGATATTTCCAATTAATTCAAGTAGATTTTAGAACATTTTTAATATTATGAAAACACATAAGAAAGGTAAAAAAATCACACAAAGAAAGTACTTCACTGCAAATGGCTCATCTCATGAATCCTATAGTGAAATTATTTTATTGCTTGTTCCAGTCTATTGACTTGAAAATGGTACAATCACCCTTAAGTTTAAGATCACAATAACTCTACAAATGTAAAATAATCCACCATAATACTTCAAATTTTGAAGTATTTATACAAAAGGAATTACAAAATATCTTAAACGATATTCAATACTAATCTAGGAAAAAAGAAATATCTTCTTGCAAGAAGATAGAGACAGCTATTGAACTATTTCATGTTGTCCGTTTTATTTTGGTTCTATTGGCTGTAGACTTTGATTATCCCTTTATGTTGCTAGGTTGTTTGTCTTTCACGCTGGATGCTCTGTTTTACTTTAACCTTTCACCTAATACTCTTTCATCTAATACACTTTAAACCTGTTGACCTGTCAATATCCTTTTACTTTGTTGTTTCACTTTTTACTATACATTTATAATTTATTGTGTTTTTACTACAATAAAGCATTCAATTTTTCCCATATTTCTTCATCTGGTAATTGGATATTGATCATTTTTCTATATATTTCATCTACCTCTGTATATTTGGAAAAAGTGGGCTTATTAATAAACAAGTGTTTTACCTCATGCTGGAGGTAAAACAAGTTTTCAAATGTTTGGTACAAGACTTTGCCTGTTGGCATGCCCTTCATAGATGAAGTGATCACATGTTCTGTGGCCACTTCCCTGATCTTCTTGTTGTAATTTGCCTGTGTCATTAACTTGTCATTTATAATTAAGGGATTATGTAATCCCTTTTCCTTCAACAGCTCAAACTTAGCCATGAACCTGTCAACGACTAGCTATATGTTCTAACACTTATCTTCTAAATTCAACATTAAATTCCTCTTGGTGAGGACTCCCTTGACTTCCAAAATTGCACCTGTCCTATCAGGTATCTTAAGCTCTTGCAGTTCATATTTATTCTTGGAGTTTAGGAAGTGGATGATTCTTGTCGTTTCCTCTGGCATATCTCCAAGTTCTATTTTAACCCTTTCAATGGCTTTTGTTGCCTACTTAATCAAATCAATCTGCTCAAATATGACCTGGATGGATGGCCAAATATCATTGACCAAGTCAATGATATTGGCCCACAGTTTCTCTTTAGCCTTTCCTATTGGTTCAATCAAGGTCAGTTCTTTCTCCACGCCTTTTATCCTTTCATTCATCCTTGCATCCTTTTACTACTCTTCTTTATGCATAATCTGGGAAGTTTGAAATATGTCTCAAGGTTGCTAACTTTCTCTTTCAGTTTGTTCATCTCATTGGTCTGAATGGACATTTCTTCCATTGCTTTGACCAGCCTGTTTGCTTCATCACCTGTGGTACCTGTTATTGTTGATGTTGTTGCTAATGTAGTTGAAGTTGATGCTGGCAATGCAGTGGCCATTAGACCTATGGGAGCTAACGTTACTGCTAGAGTGGAAGGTATAGTTGTGGTCACTGTTGGAATGACAGTTGGAAGAGCACTATCAATACTAGCTTTCTTGAGTTGAATCAAGCTATCTAGTTCCTTTTCCATCTCCTTCAATTGGTCATTGAGTTGCAACACCAAGTCCATCATCTCTTCATGATTTGTCTAGCTTTCCAGGACTTCCTTTGTTTCTGGGTGCTATAACTGAGGCAGCTTGAGCTATTTCTTGAGGGCTGTAATACCCTCATTCTTCTTCTTGATTAACTATTCAGCAACCTTGATGTCCTTTGGGTCATATCCCATTTCAAGAACCAAGTCCTCCAAAGACTTTATCCTGGTGCCTTTGGCACTGGAGGAGGCCTTTTCCAGATTGTATTGGGTTGTCGCATTGTCCAATGAATCTTTCAATTTGAATGCTACCATGGCCTTTGCTATGAGGGTGGATTAGATCATTTCTCCAGCCTACTTATGAAATTCGATCTGATCAATGGGATGAACATCCCTAGACAAGACCTCAAAATTGGTCTTCTTATAGTCGGTTGAGGTTTTGGGCTGCTATACAGTGGGTTGTACGAATGACACCTACATTTTTCCTTCTTTGATGTCAAAGGCTAACATCAATTTGTTCTAGTTTGGTGGTGTCATATTTAGGTACTCGGCATATGTGTCTGCCTTCAACTTTTCATTCCTCATTTTTATTTCCTTAAATCTTTCTTTGATATCTATTTCCTTGTTAGCTGGCCTGAAAAAGGAAGTCGCCTCCACACTCTTTTGTCTCTGATAATCTGTGTGTTGGAAGTAGATGGTTATTGTGTTTTTGTTGATGCAGTTGTCTCTATTGTCTGTTTACTGCTATGCCCCATTGCCTCAATGTCAATGATTTCTTCTAATGCAATGTTTTCCTCTTGTTCAGACATAAGATTCAATTTGGGCCTTTTGTTTAGCTTGAAATTCTCATCAGTGGTCTCCATGGAAGAACTTGATGGTTCCTCCCTATTTCTTTTAGGATTATTCTCCTCATTGAGAGGGGTCTGAATGACAGGAGGGATGTTCATTGGCTCTCCCAACTCTGGAACCTGCAGGAAATAGCTCTGGTCAAATTGTTTCTCTAAATCAATCATGTTGTTCTCCAATCGACAACTGTGTTGTCCATGTCAATCAATGTATTCTATACCCATCCTGACTGATTAGCATATTGTTCAATGTCAGGTCTTGGGTAGTGGATGTAAGGTCCCAGCTTAACCTTTTGTCTGAGCTTGTTTATAAACCCATGAGGGTCATAATTCCAGATGAAATTATTCCTAAATTTCATTTCCTAGAGCATCTTATCAGCCTTACGTCCAACCTCTCTGGTGTTGCAGATGAATGGGCCCATTTGGTTTTTCATCTTAAACTATGTCTTCTTCATAGCAGCTAGGAAGTTGACTTCATTTGCACTTATGATTTGCCTAAAGTATTCAAGGGAAAATATCCTAATGAGGAGGTATTTAGGCAATTTGTCGAGGGCTAGCTCTTAGCTATAGATCCTGACTGCAGTGTGATTCTAGTACAGGTACCAGTCTCCCACCTTGCTATTCTTGGCCAATTGCAGTACTCTTTTAATTTCTGGCTGATTCTAGGCTAAATCCTAGAAGTCAACATGTTCATGATTGGGTATACAAAAGAGTCTATGAAGTCTTTGTATGAGGTGGAAAACTTGTGGACCAAGGGTGTCCAGAAGATGACTAATCTTTCCTTTCCCTTGGTGTCCAATTTTTGGATCTTCAAAGGGAATTTATCTTTCTGGTAATAGAGGAACATATGAAACAACACTGAAGAGTATTTGAAAGCTCTTTCAGTGGGTAGTCTAGTGAATTTTCAATGCATTATTTCTGCAATGAACTGGGCATAATCATACAAAATGGCAGGAGGCTTGCCTGGAGTGAAAATGGACAAGAAGGCCATGATGACCTCATCCACAAACTCGTCTGATGTGCATCCTAGGATGCATGAAATCATGGTGATTATTCTCCTGCCAGTCTCTGAAAAAATAGTGGCAACATAGGGTGGAATGCCATTCAGATTATGGCACTCCTCAATGATGAAATTCTGAAATATTTGTTTGATCATGTTTGGGCCCAGTGTGATGTATAAGTCCAACAAGTGTCCAATGGAAAAAGGAGTCAGATTAGGGCTAGGTTGGATTTGCTACATCTGGTTGATGGATTCAGCTATAATGGTGAATGATATCTCATGGTTTGGTGCCTTAATAGCCCTATGGCTTAGAACGTAACAGGCATGACAAAAATGTACTATGTCTGGGAATGGATGGACTTATGGAAATGTATACTTAGGCAAATTGGATTCCCAAAGGGTTATATCATTAGCATGGTTAAGGAACCTATTTTTGGCCCAACAGTGGATTCTCAAAAGGTGGCGTGGGGTGGTTTTATTTTTGATTTGGAAGTCTTTATCTGCCAGGGCCAGGTGGTCAATGTCTAAATGTGGGGTTGTCACTATTCTGACATCTAGAGAGGTTTGGGCTACCATTTCTGTAATAAACTGTAGAAATTTGGGTTATATGGCTATAGGAGTGAGGTTTTAACAATTCAGTAACCAGGGTAGGGTATCAGCAATTTTTAGGTAGGGGTTTTGGTATTTTAGGAATGGAAAACTCTCAATTTAAAGGGAAATTAAGTAAATTCATTCAATTATTTCATGAATTCAGTGTACTTTTTAAATGAGAGGGAAATTCTTGGTTTTCTACTTAAATACCTGGAATTTTATGGTCGGGGTTGCAAACTGGTTTAAAATTGAGGTCTAGAGGCTTCTGCGGCTTTGAGATGTGCAGTGATGGCGTTTTGGAAGGTTCTGGAAATTGGTAGTTGGTCGTAGTAGCTCTAAGGGCACTGGTGTGCTTCAGAGGCTTCAACAATGCAAACAGGTGAAAAAGGCCAAAAATGGGGTCTTAACCGCGAACGGTTGAAATTGGCGGGTAAATATTATGAACAGTGAACGGTTTTCGCGTTGGGCAGGGAGGAAGTTATCGGACCGCTTTTGGCAGGTGGGCAGTATTTCCCTGAGGGAACGCGATCTATGCTGGAGGCTGACACGTAGCAAAATGGACCTAAGCAAAACCGTGAATCTCGCATGCTCTCGAGTTGATAAAGTTCGGAGAGGGAGTGAGCGCGATATGGATGTGTGTCGTCAGATCTTGGGGTGAGAGATCTAACGACTATCACACAGTGAAGCTGCACGGAGGGAAATCAGGGTGAAGATTTGCGGGGTTTTCTTTAACGGCACCAAGGGTTGGCTGGTTAATAGGTTTATGTCGGGGAAATATGAAGCTGAAAGTTAATTTAAACAATGTGGGGGATGAAACTATAGTTTATAATTAAATCAAGGTTTGGATATTATTTATGAAGGAGTTATTTAATATGGGAAAAAAGATATATCGGGGAGCTTATACATTAGGTTAGTACATTAATATGAAATGAATGCACAGAATGTAAAATATAGTAAGAATAATGTAAAATATGATGTTTGGCTTGAATTTCTTCACTGTGGTGGCCCAATATCAACATTTAACAGTTATACTTATGATAAAAGCATTTTATGTGGATTTTTGTGTATTTTGAATGAGAGGGGAATTAGTTAAGGGGGTTTTACCTTTCCTTGGTAAAATGTGTTTTAAACTTAGGAAAAGGGGATTTTGTAGGGTAAAATGAGTGATGTAAAGGGAAAAGGGTGTTTTCATGAATGAGAAGGGTTTCAATAAGGTGGAATCTAATACTCGATGTCCATGAGTCATTAATTCTAGGGTCCGGTCCCACCAAAAGTCAGAGAAATGCTCTGAGCATTTATGACTTAAGGATTTTAGTACTGGAGCACATTGTGGGGAGGCAAACTAGTAATAAGCCAAATGATATTTATCCATGATTGTAAAAATTGCTTGTACCTACCCATCTGCTATTTTAACATTTTATTCCTTATTTACATGGGTGCATTTGAGCTTGCAAACCCTTATTCATTTTTCTTTGAAACAGGAAACTAACTAGTTCAAACCTTATTTCATCCAAGAGCTCAGGTTAAACTATTAAGCTCCCTATCATTCTCTATTTTAACTATTGATCTGCCAAGATTAAACTATTTGGCCAGATCTTTATTCTCTATCTATCAACATGAAATTTAAAGCATGAAAAGTCAAGATTAAGTTGTTTGACTTATCATGGATTATGGTATTTTAAACAAGCTACACATAATCATTATTTGCAGAGAAAGTAAAATAGTAGTGGCATTTGAATTTGCACACTTTCATGATCTATTTTTATCTCTTTTTGTGGGGTTCATATTTTTCACTTTTTTTTTTATCTTTGTTTCTTTTTGTCCTTTGATTGTTCTTTTAGGACATGCCCTCTTTACATTTTTTTAATTTCATAATACATTTGCAGAAAGAAAAGGTATGTACAATATTACAATATTGAACATAGTCAATTCAAAATTATGAATCCTATTATTATAGGACCCTAACATATGGTACTTAGACAATGGAGCTTCATTCCACATGACTGACGACAAGGAGTTATTCAGTGACCTAGAGGAGAAAGATCTCCAGATGCATATCAAGATGGGTGACAACGAGAGGTATTGTGATACTGGATTGGGCATGATTACTTTTCAGAGGGAGCATGGGGCTCCACTCACCTTGAAAAATATTATGTCTGTGCTCAGACTGAAGAAGAACTTGGTATCCATTTCCATTCTTGAGGATAGAGGTTATGATGTGATCTTCTCGAAAGGAAAGGCGTTCCTTTGACACATAACCACGGGTCAAGTAAAGAAGATAGGGATTCAGGTGAAGAATCTCTATAGGCTGGAGGTGGAGAATTGTATTGCTTTGAGCACAAAAGTAGAGATGGTGCAGAGTCGAGATGTTGGTGAGTTGTGGCACATGCAATTGGGTCATTTGCATCATGGGGCCTTGAAGATCATGCAGCAGATCTCCACTGGTTTTTCCAAAGGTACACAAGAGAAAGTTGATACATGCAAGGGGTGTACTTTGGGTAACTGCACCAAGTCCTCCTTTCACAATAGAGGCAATCAAGCAAAGGCTATTCTAAAGTGATTCCATTTAGATGTGTGTGGTCCATTATTGACATCATCCACGACCAAACACATGTATTATGTTATATTTTTTCATGACTTTTCTCAAAAATGCTAGATATTTTTCATGCAGAAAAAGGATCAAACCTTCACAAAAAAAATTTGAGTTTAAAGCATTGGTGGAGAAAGAGTTAGGCAAGAAGGTTAAAGCTCTATGGAGTGATAATGGTGGTGAGTAAGTCCTAAATGAGATTAATAACTTCTGTGCAGCAGAAGGGATTAAATGGGAGTTGATGGCACCCCATAACCCTCAACAGGATGGGGTGGCTGAGAGAAATAACAAAAGCATAGTAGGGGTAGCAAGGGCGATGTTGCATGATCAGGGTCTCCCACTACACTTGTGGGTTGAGGCATGCAACACAGTGGGCTATGTTAAGAACCATAGCCCACATCAGATACTTGGGATGAAGACACCAAGGGAGGCTTATTCTGGTAAGAGGCCAAATGTTAGTCCCTTCAATATTTCTGGGTCATCGATATATTTTCATGTGACCAAAGATGCAAGGAAGAAGCTTGAGCTAACAGCAGAGTTGGGGATAGTTGTGGGGTACACTAATACACCTCACAACTATCAATTGTACTTTCCAATCAACAGGATGATAGTGGTTCATAGGGATGTCAGATTCAAGGAGTAGAAGGCCATGCGAGTTTCCCTTGAGTGGGAGCTTTAGCTACATGTGGTTGAGGATATTTCAGCTCCTAAGGTTGAGGAGCCTCATATTGATGTGGAGCAGCCACATCCAGAGGATTTGGGAGTGGAGACATCCACTCAGGTAGAGTCTTCCAAAGATGTGAGAAATCACACCAAAGAGGCGACATATATATTGTGGTTGGATGCTAGAGAGAATGTGGGAGAACCCACATCACAGCGAAGACAGAGGAGATCACCTAATAGGTACACTTCATACATGGTTCTTATGAGCAGATGTGTTGTGACAGAGCCATCTTCCTTTGAGGAAGCAATGCAACAACCAGTTTGGGTTGATGTCATGGTGGAGGAGTATGATTCCATAGTTCGTAACGGTGTTGATGTGGTCCCACGACTAGAGAATAAGTCTGTGGTGAGCTCCCGTTGGCTTTACAAGGTAAGGCAAGTTGTAGATGGTAGTGTGGAGAAGCATAAGGCTAGATTTGTGGCCGTGGAGTTTCACAGGTAGAGGGGATTGACTATGATGAGACCTTTGCTCCTATTGCAAGGTATTCGTCGTTCATATTTATATTGGAACTATTAGTGTAGATATGTTGGAAGATACATCAGATGGATGTAAAAAAAACCTTCCTTAATGGCACGATTGAGGAAGAGGTATACATAGAGCATCCTAAAGGTTCTGAAACCTTTGACCGTGAGTCACATGTGTGCCAGCTCAAGAGAGCATTGTATGGAATGAAGAAAGAACCTCAAGCTTGGTACACTAGGATAAACAACTACTTCACTGGGTTGGGCTTCACGAAGAGTAAAGCAGATGCGTACCTATACCACATAGTGGTGGAAGGTAAATTGTTGATCGTTGTACTTTATTTTGATGATATCATTGTGACAAGTGATGATCAACTAGTCAAATATTACAAGGAGGACCTTTCAAGAGAGTTTGAGATGAAGGACTTGGGGCTCATGCATTACTTTATAGGCATGGAAGTATGGCAGGGTGATGGGGAGTTGTTTGTGCCACAAGGAAAATATGCCAACGAGATTCTCAGGAGGTTCCACATGGAGAGCTACAAGCCTATGGAGACTCCTCTAGCTGGTAACTAGATTAATGAGAATGCTACTTCGGGAGAGGTAGTGGAAGCTACTATTTATAGGTAGCTTGTGGGTTCACTCGTGTAATTTGTGAACACACTACTAGATTTATGCTATGTCGTTAACCATCTTAGTCAAGTGATGGTTAGGCCTACCAAGTTGTATTGGAAGGTGAAAAAACATGTATTGAGATACCTTAGGGGCACTACTCAGTATGGATTGTGTACGGATTATGGTACAGATGGAAAAAGGAGTGAAGCTTCAAGGCTTCACCGATGTAGATTGGGCATGGATTCCATCCGACAGGAAGAGCACATCAGGAGGGATCTTCAGTATTGGGTCAATGACAGTTTCTTGGTACAACAGGAAACAGAGATTGGTTGCACCCAGTTTAGTAGAGGCAAAGTACATGGCTGCAAGTCACGCAAAATGTGAGGCCATCTAGATGAGGAAGATCATGGTTGGTATATTTTGCCAGCAGATGGATCCGATAGTGATTTACTGCGATAATCAGAGTTGTATCAAACTCTACGAAAATCTAGCTTTTCATGATAGGTCCAAGCACATTAATATCCAATATCATCATCTACAGGATTTTGTATTGAGGTGGTTCATGTTGTTAGAGTATATTCCCACTGAGGAGCAAGATACATTTTGACAAAGGCATTGTCAAGATGTAAATTCGAGTTTCATAGAGACACGATCAAGGTAGAAGATAATCCATTTCTTGTTGAGAGGGAGTGTTGAGAAATGGCAATAAGAAATTCCAGTTTGATTTGTCCTTGAATTAAACTGAGAATTAAAATCGAATTCTATTCTCATAGCAACTTGTAAATAGTTAATTAATTTTAATTAACTTAATTAGCTTAGGAATTTCGATTCGGAAGTCTTTCTATAGTCATGTATATGTCCTCCCTAAATTTTAGGAGTCTAATATGAGTTTAAATTGAGTTGTAATTAGATAACTCGGTTTACTAAGTTATGTTCAGTTAAATTAGTTATATCTGTTTATGGAACTAATAGAGGACTAACATTCAATTGGTGCATTGGTGCATACACAAGTGCTACTCCAGTTAATTGAAGATTCCCTCATGAGAAACTCATGCATGTCAATTCTGAGAAATGTTAGGTAAACTTGACTCGGGATAGAGTCAAAGTTGACCAGGTTAAACAGTGATGGTTTTGGGGCACATGGTATTGTGCACCCATAGTATTCTGCGCGTGGTATTATATGTAATGGAGCTTAGAAAAGGCTGGAAGGACTTCATTGTAATGTAAGACTTGGAGGTGAGAAGTGAAGGCTCACTTGGTCGGATTGGACAGGGTTTTGGCCAATGCTAATGAGATCTTATTAGGTTGGGTTTTTCCCCGGATTTGGGGTTTTCCCGGATAAACATTTGTGTTTATGTGTTTATGGTTGTTGCTAGTTATTCTCTTATATATATTCCTCTCAGTAATTATTTATGTTATGCAATAAATTTCTTAACAATTGGTTTCAGAGCCAGATATTGGCTTCAAAAGGATTCTTTGATGCCAGGTGTTTATAGTGCCTGATGAGATCAATGTAGCCTTTTTACAGATCTGGGTCTGAAAATAATGGTGGAACAATCGTCCGTGGAAGAACCTCGAGGAGAATGTGCAGAAGATAGTGCCGTAACTACCAAGGAATCGATAAGGGATATTTCCTGTGTGTTCTACGCCGTGTTGAAAGATGGAGTAGGCATGGGCAACTAGAAAAACTTGGATTTATTGTATTAAGAATAAATCTGATGTATTTTATATTTTCAAGAAATGGAAAGCTTTGGTTGAGATTGAGACAGGAAAGAAATTGAAGTGTCTTAGATCAAACAATGGAGGTGAATATTGTAACAAAGAGTTTGATAGGTACTATTCAGAGCATGGAATTCGCAGAGAGAAGACAGTTCCAAGAACACCACAAGAAAATGGTGTGTCAGAAAGGATGAACAGAACAATCATGGAGCGTGCAAGGTGCATGGGATTGCATGCATGATTTCCTTTACAGTTTTGGGCAGATGTTGTAGATACTGTTGTTTATCTAATAAACAGAGGGCCTTCAAGTTCCTTGGATGGTGGTGTTCCTAAGGAAGCATGGACAGGTGAAAAATTAAATTACTCCTTTTTAAATCCTTTTGGTTGTGAGGCCTTTGTCCATATTGATAAAGAAAATAGAACAAAGCTTAAGGAAAAGTCAAAGAAATGTACCTTTATTGGATATGGTGTTAATGGATTTGGTTATCGCTTATACGATTACGAAAATCACAAAATCATTAGGAGAAGAGATGCAGTATTCAATGAAAAGATCTTGTATCAGAATCACAGCAGTAATAAACAAAAAAAATTAAAATTAAAAAATAAATAAATAAAAAATTAATGAAGTCAAAATTATTGCATGTAAATGGGCATACTACTGTAAGACCTGGTAAGGCATACTGCATAACATAAATAATTACTGAGATGAATATATATATAAGAAAATAACCAACAACAACCATAAACACATAAACAAAAATGTTTATCTGGGAAAACCCCAAATCCGGGGAAAAACCCAACCTAATAAGATCTTATTAGCATTGGCCAAAAACCTAGCCAATCTGACCAAGTGAGCCTTCACCGCTCACCTCTAGCTCTTGCATTACAATGAAGTCCTTCTAGCCTTTTATAAGCTACATTACATATAATACCACGGGCAAAATACTATGGGTGCACAATACCATGTGCCCCAAAACCATCACTATTTAACCTGGTCAACTTTGACTCTATCCTCAGTCAAGTTTACCTAACAATTCTGTGAGATTGTTGGCTCCCCATTAATGGTGGTGTAGAAGGTCAATGTGTTGAAAATAATACTGAGAGGGGGGGTGAATCAGTATTATCTAGTTCTTTTAAAAAATCTTCCTTATTTACACTTTGAATTATTTTTGTATATCAGTACCATAAAATAATGAGCAAGAAAAATAGACAGTCACATCAAAGAACACCAGATATAAGGTGGAAACCCAATGTGGGTGAAAACCACCTGCTACAATATGTCTCTATCTTCTTT